>SJYF01000037.1:2148636-2164791 GCA_006410515.1 Procapra przewalskii | reverse complement strand
CTTAAAGCTCAACATTCAGAAAACTAAGATCATGGCATCTGGTCCCATCACTTCATGGGAAATAGATGGGGAAACAGTGTCAGACTTTTAGGGGGGAGGTCCAAAATCATTGCAGATGGTGACTGCAGCCATGAAATTAAAAGATGCTGACTCCTTGGAAGGAAAGTTATGACCAACCTACATTACTTTGCCAACAAAGGTCTGTCTAGTCAAGGCTATGGTTTTTCCTGTGGTCATGTATGGATGTGAGAGTTGGACTGTGAAAAAGGCTGAGCACTGAAGAATTGATGCTTTTGAACTGCAGTGTTGGAGAAGACTCTTGAGAATCCCTTGGACTGCAAGGACATCCAACCACTCCATCCTGAAGGAGATCAGCCCTGGGATTTCTTTGGAAGGAATGATGTTAAAGCTGAAACTCCAGTACTTTAGCCACCTGATGCAAAGAGTTGACTCATTGGAAAAGACTGATGCTGGGAGGGATTGGGGGCAGGAGGAAAAGGGGACGACAGAGGATGAGATGGCTGGATGGCATCACTGACTCGATGGACGTGAATCTGAGTGAACTCTGGGAGATGGTGATGGACAGGGAGGCCTGGCATGCTGCAGTTCATGGGGTCGCAAAGAGTTGGACATGACTGAGTGACTGAACTGAACTGAACTGAACTGTCCCCGCTTCACCTAGTGGGGGATGGACTCTGATCTGGCCCAAGAATTTGTATCTTCCCCCAGGGTTTTTAATGCACACTGAAGTTTGCAGAATCAAGCTTCTTGAGTTAAGAATTCCAGGCCTCAGATGGCGGTGGTGAGTAGTCGCTGTGGTCGGGAATGTGGGTGAAAACAAGGAAAGAGAAGCTGGGCTGCCGAGGGGAGCAGGCGCCCCCTTCTCATTCGTCCCTGCAGTGGAAGCATGGGGTCTTAACCAATGGTTCGTCAGGCAAGCCCCTGTCTCTGGATAATTAACCAGCGCCCCAAATCTCAGTTTTCTTATGTTTCAAACGGGGATAATAAAGGATATAATATATGCAAAACCACTGGCATCTGTAGTCACAGAGGCACCACCCCATCACGTCCAACTCTCTTGGGCTCCGGGGGCTGTTCCTGCCAGCTCCTCTGTTCGCGGGATTTCCCAGGTGAAAACACCAGAGTGGGCTGCCATTCCCTTCTCCAGGGGCTCTTCCCGGCCCAGGGATCGAACCCAGGTCTCCAGCATTGTGGGCAGATTCTTTACCATCTGAGCCAGCAGGGAAGCCCCTGGCTTCCGTGAGTGCCTGATAAATTGTAGTTCCCTTCCTTACATTTGTATTGAGAATCACTACAAGAAATGGGTATAGGAAGTAACTCTGCACATGTAGAAACTGCGCTTCAGGATATGTCCCCATGAGGAACTTAAATAAGTAAACAAACAAGCAAACAACAAACAAAAAGACTCCCATGGAGTATCGCAGAATTTAGCATCTGAAAAATACAATCTCACCAGCCTCCCAAGAATTTGTCCTATTTTCTTCCAGTTTCCTCCTCGTTATGGTTTGACTCTTAGGAAACCCAAACACTGAAAATATAATTACTTCTACATTAAGTCTGGAGCAGCATACTTGTCCCGCCCTTTTGTTTATTTAGCTGAGCCGGGTCTTAGCTGTGGACCGCAGGAGCCTCGGCTGTGGCGTGCAGACTCTTGGCATGTGGCATCCAGCTCCCCGACCAGGGATCGAACCCGAGCCCCACGCACTGGAAGCATGGAGTTTCAGCCACTGGGCCACCAGGGAAGTCCCCGAGCCCTCTTCTTATGGGCTCTGTATCTACTGAGTTGTTCTTACTTCGAACATATATTTTTTTAAACTTTTATTTTGAAATAACTAGTTTCATAGGAAGTTGCAAAAAGAGCAAAGAGAGGCCCTGAGTCCCCTTGCTCCAGTTTCCCCTTTGGTTCCCCATCCATAACTAAAGGACTACGTCAAAGTCAGGCAAACGGCAGTGGGACAATGTGTGCATGCAGGGTTCTAGGCCCACTTGCCACACGTGTGACCGCCACTGCCAGCAAGACACAGCACCGCTCCATCACTCCAAGGACCTCCCGTACAGCACCCCTTTCAGGCCTCCTCACTCGTCCTACTCAGCCATCCTCACGCCTAGCAACCGCTAACCTATCTGCCAACCTCAAGGCTTGGGTATTCTTAGAATATCATGTAAATGGAAGCATACAGTACAACCTTTCAGAACTGACTTTTCACTCAACATAACATGACTCAGAATATGTTCTGGAGAGCCATCCAAGTTGGCGGTGGTACAATCCCTTTGCACTGCTGAGCAGTACTCCAGCAATGACACAGTACACACACTGCATGTCTATTCCAGCAGCAGCGTGGCATGATACGCATTCCAGCAATAATGTAGCACTCACGCATTATTTAAATGACCCTCCAAGCATTCTAAGTCACAGGTGAAGCTACGAAGAGGGCATTTTACCCAGATCGCTGCCTGTGACTGTGTGCTGGGCAGTGTTCACATACTGACCCCCATGATCCCCAAAACAGCTCTGTGAGCTGGCAGCTGTGATCTACCTTCCTTTATAGGCCAGGAAAGTGCGGCCCAGAGAGGTCAAGGCGCTTCTCTAAGGTCACAAAGCCAGGCAGTCTGGCTCAGAGCCCAGCCCTCAGCCCTGACCTCTGCTGTCACCTGCAAGCCCGTCCCCGTGTTTCCGGAGCACGCACAGTGCTCCCACCGGCTCTCCTGGGGGACCAACGGCACAACTGTCCCAGCAGATGTGACTCAACATGTTTAAACCAAGCAGGAGGAGCCAGATTCCTCAGGCTGAGCTTCTTGACTACAGAGCATGTCTGCGGAAAGAATGCCAGGCACTGAAGAACAAAGTTTTACAGTCCGAGGTTCACAGAACCGAAAGACGAGTGGGAGCAAGAGGAAAGATGTCCGTGTTATGGGTGGCACCCGTGTTTTTGCATAGAATTATGTCAGATTCACTTTTTTACAGTGGCTTTTTAAAAATGTATTTGTTCATTTATTCTTGGCTGAAATGGGTCTTCGTTGCTGTGCGGACTTTCTCTAGTTCAGAGGGCGAGGGCCACGTGCTTGTTGCAGGGGCTTCTCCTGCTTTGGCGCACAGCCTCTGTGGCACGGGGGCGCCGTAGTTACGGCACACGTGTTTAGTTGCTCCCAGGCGCGTGGGATCTTCCTGGACCAGGGATCAAACCCCTGTCCCCTGCATTGGCAGGTGGATTCTTTACCACTGGACCACGTGGGAAGCCCCTATAGTGCCTTTGTAAAAAACATTTTAAGTTATGGTCATAGATATATAACATCATCAAGCTAGCAGTTCTAACCATCTTTAAGCGCACAGTTCAGTCACATTAATCACTTTGACAACACTGTGCAGCCATCATCACTTTCTATCTCCAAAATCACTCCAAACAGAAGCACTGTGTCCATTCAGTAATGAATTCCTATTCCCGCAGCACTTTGCACAGGGGCTGCACTGGTACTGCTTTCTGTTTCTGTGAATTTGACTCTTCTAGTATTTCCTATAAGTGGACTCAGACCATATTTGCATTTTTCTTGCTCTCTTTCACGTAATGTTTACAAGCTTCATCTGTATTGCAGCAAGTATCAGATCATCATTCTCTCTTAATGCTGAGTAACACTGTCTTGGGTGTTTCCACCACGGCGTGTTTATTTGCTCGTCTGTTGGTGGGCTCTGAGGTTGCTCCCACCGTTTGGCTCTTGAGAACAGTACTGCAGTAAACACGGGTGCACACGCTCCTGACCGAGTTCCTGCTTCCAGTTCTTTGGAGTTCCATCTAAGAGTAGAACTGCTGGGTCATACGGTAGTTCTATATTTAACTTTTTGAGGAACTGCCTGATTCAATTTTGGGGCAGAATGTTTCCAAAAAGGAGGAGAAGAAGTAGACAATGAAAAAGAAACCACACCCAAACCTCACAGCCCAGGTCAGAATAGGTGTTTTGCACTGATTACGTTTTTTTCCCCTTCCTATCAAGCATTCCATCTGTAATTCTGCAGGTTAATCTTCAGAAAGAGACACTTAGAAAAACAGAGTTTGGGGTTTTCTTTTTTAAGCCCAGTCTTTTCTTCAGAAGTACTGATAAAGTAAGATTTCTCTGGAACTTGAAACTGTATCTTAAAACCATGCTTGATACCAAAGCCAAAATAAGTCCCTTCCGCCGAGTGTGACTTTGTTTTAATGTCTGAGGATACACATGAATAACTGCACACCACTGCACGCTAGAACAATTTTAGGCAAACTGCACTGATACATCCCTGTCCTCAAAGATGTTTCTTTGAATTTTCACACTTCCTGGCTAGAGCACAAGTCGTGAGTTAGTTTTCTTGAGGAGACCTCACTTTATCAGCAGTCAAAGTGCTATCCAGGTGGCTTGGCGGTAGAGAACCCGCCTGCCCATACAGGACCTGCTGGAGACTCGGGTGCATCCCTGGGTCGGGAAGATCCCCTGGAGGAGGAAATAGCCTCCCACTCAGTGCTTTGCCAGGACAATCCCAGGGACAGAGGAGCCTGGCAGGCTGCAGTCCATGCGGCTGAAAAGAGTCGGACATGACTGAAGTGACTGAACAAGCTGCTGCCTGTTTTAAGTATACAGCGATGGATGTCACACGTGCGAGCTTTCTAAGGTTGAAATTCAGTCCCCGAGGCATAATCAATTGAGGGTAAAATTCTGTAGGAAACTCAAAAATATTTCAGGAATCTTAAATACTCTATTTACAGATAGGGTAAAATATGCTTTCAATCCATGGGACCAGCGCATGTGGTAAACACAATTCCCTGAAGAAACAGAAAAAAAAAAAAATCCACCCTGCCACTCCACTCTGTGTACTTTGCCGTCCGTGTGCTCTTGACTTAAAAGCTCCTCCTCGCCAGTTCTGAGAAGCAATTTGTTATTTTCCTCTAAACCCCTCAGTTGTGGCAAGACTGTCTTCCCAGTTGAATCAAGCTGCTTCAAGAATGTGTTTGCGTGATACTTAATCCCTTCCTGGGAGCCCAGATAGGGTTTCTTGCCAGAACTAGAAATGGCCTCTTTTACAAATTCCCCTTCCTAAGCAAGCCATGATAATCCACATTCGGGGCCAGTAACACCCTATCAGTGTATCTTTAAACAAGAGAAAAAGGCTCCACCTTGTATCGTAAATTTCAGCAACATCATCTCTGACCACAGGGGTGCCGTTCACAGGAGCAGATATGGCCGGTCTTGGATCTCAGGGATATAGCAGAAACTTTCCAGTGCAGCAGTGGATCGCTGTCAGATCAGTGGCATAAACACTCCCACCGTGGTGATATCATCCGAGGCAGAGCTGAGAAGATCCTTACAGATCAGCTCCCCAGAGCCAGCCCACGGGTCCCCAGGACAACACACTCTCAAAGTCGCCTTCAACTCAAGACATAAGAACCCACATCTCTTGAAAAAAACACCATCCCACTCTTCCCAGGAGAAAGTTAAAAATGAGGTTTTGCTACAAAACTACTATCTCCGTCACCAAATCCCACGGGCTCTGATAATTCTTTCCGAGGAACAGAATTCACTTAAATTATTCCAAAGTTAATATTAAACCTCAATCTCCGTTCCGATCCAAAGTATACGAATCCTGAGAAATCAAATTTTTTTGTATTAAAAAAAAAGGGTCTCGTTAGTGCCTCCCTGCTGTGGAATTAATCTCATTTAAAAATAATTGCCATACGTACTTTAGGACTTGGAGTTATTTTAACAAAATGTTCTTGTCATGTTGATGTCATTCTAATGACATGTTATTGGTATTTTTGTTCTCAAAATGTGAATGTTTCCCAGGAAACTGGCCAGTGGGAAGGAAGCGGGGTGGGGAAGTGAGAGTGGGTCAGAAACTGCAAGTTAACATTTCTGCACAGCTCTTCTGGTTGAAGTCTTAGGGTAAAGATTTTCTAGGAAAGAAGGGCTTTCAGGTTTCCTTGCCTTGACCAAAAAAGAAAAAAAAAATCCTCCTTTGGGATCCTTTAACCTTCTTTCGCATCCTGGGCAAGTTTCTGTGTAACATTTATGTGGCATTTTCCACGCAGAATTGGTGTTATTGATCTTCTCTTCTTATTCAGTTAGACCAGGCTCTTCATCAAAGAGCCAGTTGTTGTTTTCTTAATCTCTTTGACTCTCTCCTGTGCCCAGGAAACACTAGATTTGTTTGTGGAATGAGTGCTGTGAACTATTTTCAAAATGAAAAGATACTATCAAGATCCTAGGGGACTCGTCTTTTTCATGAATTCACCCTCCACAGCTGAGCCCCCTCTAAGCCCCCTCCTATTTTGGATTTATTTAGCAACCAACTCTATTGAAAGTTGCATAAGAGGCGGTGGTTTCTACAAATGGCTTAAGCAAATAATGAGGTGCTCCGTGTGGGTGAAGGTGGTAGGTTAATAGTGTGGGCAGGGAGCCAGGAGCGTGGGGCTGAATCACAGCCTTGTCACTCCCCACTGAGAAAGGCCCTGCATGCTTCGGAACGTTGGCTTGTTCATCTGTAAGCTAGGCTCATATCTAACGTTTCCATGTACTGTAAAGCTTTAATGAGCTAACGAGTTAGATCTAGCAGGCTGACTGGTCCAGAGTAGGCCTCATTCACTAAGTGTTCCCGCCCCCTCGCTCCTCCTATCTCCCGATACCTACCTTTTTCTTCTCCCAGCTATTAAAAAAAAATTGCGGTAAAATATATGTCACATAAAACTTACCATTTTGGCCATTTTGAGTGCTTAGTTTGGTGGCACGAAGTACATCCACATTGTTGGGCCACCATACCCATCATCCGCCTGCCAAGCCTTTCACCATCCCAGACTGAAACTCCGAGCCCATTCGACAGCAGCTCCCATCCTCCACCCAGCCCTCCATGACACCGTGGGCCCTGACGATCACCGTTCAGCTTTCTGCCTCTGTGAATTTAACTACTTTAGGTCCCTCCCATACGTGGAATCGTGCGTTATTCCTCCTTTTGCGTCTGGCTATTTCCCTTAACACACAGTCTTCAAGGTTAATGCATTTGTAGTGTGTGTCTGAACTGAATTCTTCTTTTTGCGGGGGGCGGGGGGCAGCTTGCTGTGTGGCTTGCTGGATCTTAGTTCCCTGACCAGGGGCTGAACCCAAGCCCCAGCAGTGAAAGCGCCGTGTCCTAACCACTGGACCACCAGGGAACTCTCATGAATTCCGCTTTTAAGGCTGAATAATATTCCATTGAACTATACACCATCTTATGTTCATCCATTCAGCACCGGGTAGCTTCCACCTTTTGCTTCTGTGAATCGTGCTGCGATGAACACTGGTGTCCAAGAATCTGTTTCAGCCCTCCCCCACCCTTCAAAAGCATGTTTCACAGTTTCACCCAGAACATTGTTTGAACAACTGCAAACCTCCTTCCTGCTGTGGGTCTTCCCATCTCCTCCGTCTAAGGGCAGCCCTGGCTGCGACTCTGCAGCCATCCACTCAGCGGTACTGATCTCATGAAGTCTCATTCACCTTCCACCTTAGGAACCGACCTCTTCACTGTCTGTCTCCAGGCCTTACAGTAAGAGACGCTCACCCCTTGGAAGGAAAGTCATGACCAACCCAGACAGCACATTCAAAAGCAGAGACATGACTCTGGCAACAAAGGTCCGTCCAGTCAAGGCTCCGGTTTTCCTGTGGTCATGTATGGATGTGAGAGCTGGACTGTGAAGAAGGCTGAGTGCAGAATTGATGCTTTTGAACTGTGGTGTTGGAGAAGACGCTTGAGAGTCCCTTGGACTGCAAGGAGATCCAGTCCATCCTGAAGGAGATCAGTCCTGGGTGTTAATTGGAAGGGCTGATGCTAAAGCTGAAACTCCAATACTTTGGCCACCTCATGCGAAGAGCTGACTCACTTGAAAAGACCCTGATGCTGGGAAAGATTGAAGGCAGGAGGAGAAGGGGACGACAGAGGATGAGATGGTTGGATGGCATCACCGACTCAATGGTCATGGCTTTGGGTGGACTCCAGGAGTTGGTGATAGACAGGGAGGCCTGAGGTTCATGGAGTGGCAAAGAGTTGGACACGACTGAGCAACTGAATTGAACTGAGGCCTTACATATGAATTCCAGGAGAGTAAGGATTGGCCTTGACTGTATTCTGGCTCTTAGAACAGTGCCCCGCATAGCAGATGCTCAATAAAAATGTACCCAATGGCAGGGCGGTGCCTGGCTGCAGCCCACCACTGCCGCTCAGGGTCATCTGGACAAAGGCTTGGCTGCCCCTCTGCAGCCGGAGGGCGAGCCGCGCTCCGGAGCCGCGGGCACCTAAGCAGTGCCCGGGAGCCCGCTGCCGCCCCACCCGGCCCTCCGGGGCTCCCTCTGACACGCAGCCCGGATCTCCACCGTCCGGGCCAGCTAGGCCTCGGTGAGGTCAGCACCCAGCAGAAACACTGCCTCGCGGGGTCAGGTCAGCGGCCTGCCTGGTTTTCCGTGAATTCGTTTCTCTCCCTCTGTCTGTCTGTCTTTCCGGCCCCTGAAGTTTCACAGAGGCCCTCGGTGCGTGCAGCCCGGCGGCGGCAGACAGAGGGACACCCCGCCTCCCCCAGGCCTTTGGTAGGGCAGGGGGCCCGGGGGCAGGCTGGACGGGGCCGCGGGCGCTTGACCCCGGCACCCACTCTGCTCGAGGTCAAGGGGGACAGAGTGAACGCCCTCTGTCCACTCAAAAATGTGTTATGTGTCGGCGTCCCCCAGTTAGCTCAGGTTGGGGATAATCCATCAGCTTCCTCCCCAGCCAGCCGCTGTATACTGGGGCGAGTCACTGAGCCCCTGGGCCTTGGCGTGCTCATTTCTAGAATAATGCAGCAGGATTAAGGACGAGAGCCCCGCAAATGTGCGTCTTGTGCGCGCGTGTGACACCGACGAGCTCCAGGTCCAGAGACCCCGGCCCAGAAAGGGGCTCTGCAGGGAAGGCGGCCATCCCCGCGTGGCGCGGGGAGTCGCGGATCCACTCAGAGAAACGGGAACCCGGGCCCCGGGTCTCGGAGGCCGGGACGCGAGGGCGGCAGCGGACCCCAGCGCTGTGCTCCTGGAAGCGGGGCTCTGCCCCGGGGAGCCTTGGCGAAGCCTGGAGACGGGCAGGTGGTCCCGCGCCGCATCCGGTGGGTAGGGACCGGGGAGCCGTGACCCTCCCACGAGGCACGGGCCGGCCCCCAGCGGACAGCCGGGTGCGCACGGGCTGACGGTGGGCGCGGGTGAGCCGGCGCCCGCGGCGCCTCGAGGGCCCGGAGTCGGGCCGGGCCTCCCGCCCGGGACCCAGGACCGGCCCAAGCAGGATGCGCTCACCGCCCCCGCTCCCCGGGCCCCTGCGCCTCCACCCACTCAGACCCGCAAGGTGCACCCGCTCACGCGATGACCGCTTCCGAGCAGCCCGCTTCCTCCGTACCCCCGGCCGTCGGCAGTGCCGTCTGCGCCCTTCAGGGTTTGTGGCCCCGGCCCTCCTCGTCCAGCGCCCACGAGAGCCTCCCTGCAGAGCGGGCCCGGCGCCCGACCCGCGCGCAGAGCTCCAGCCTCTCCCGAGGCCCCAGACGGCCTTCCGCCCGCTAGCTGATTTTGAGGAGGAAATCAGAAATCCAGTCAGTCCTGTGGAACTTCTATAGGAAGTTGATTCCCTCTATGGTTACTGAATCCAGTGAGAAGTGGAGCTTTATTTATTTATCCGTCTTTGCTTTATTGGTTCATCTCTCTAGTACTTAGCTCCTACTGCATTTTAAGTGTCTGACAGACAGCTAGTGATAAAAAACAGCTCAGCTAGAACTTTTGTGGGTTTTTTTGCATTTTAATGAATTAATTCACTTAACAAGTATGGTTGGTGTACAGTGTTGTGTCAATCTCTGCTGTACAGCCGAGCGACTCAGTTTTACACACACAATAGCCTTCTAATCTTCTTTTCCATGATGGTTTATTCTGGGAGTTTGGATGGAGCCCCTTGCACCTCAGCTGGTTTAACTCTGAGTCTTTTCTGCATCATGCCCGTGACTTTCCACGCAGGCTTCCTTCCGCTTTTCTAGCCACCGGTGGGAACAGGTTTAAACACAACAAACAAAAAAAAACTTCCATAGACTGAACTCATAGAGTCCAGGACCTCAGGTAAGAGTTTCAAGGCTTGGGGATAGGTAAAGTTATTCCCATTTAATGGATGAGGATTACAAGCCTGAGGGAGACAAGCAATTCGCCTAATTTACAAAACAGACTCTTGCGAGTAGGCTCTGAAGCAGGAGCTGGAAAGGGAAGGACTGGGAGTTTGGGGTTAGCTCATGTGGACTGCTGTATACAGGGTGGAAAAGCAACAAGGCCCTACTCTAAGCAGAGTGAGGAAGCTATCCAATATCCTGTGATAAACCAGAATGGAAAAGAACATATGAAAACAGCAAGGTGGGACTTCCCCGGTGATGTAGTAGGTAAGAGTCCGCCTGCCAATGCAGGGGACAGAAATTCAATCCCTGGCCTGGGAAGATTCCACAAGCCGCAAAGCAGCTAAGCCTGTGATCTACAGCCACCGAGACGGCACTCGAGAGCCTGCGGGCCCAACCACTGAAGCCCGCGCACCTACAGCCTGTCCGCAACAAGGGGACCCCCACACCCCACGAGGATAGCCCCTCTCGCCGCCACGAAGATAGCTACCGCTCACCGCAACTAGAGAAAAGCCCACACACAGCAACAAAGACCAGCGTGGCCGAAAATAAATAAAATTATAGAGAAAAACAGAACGTCTCTGTGTGTGTAACTGAGTCAGTTTGCTGTGCAGCAGAGATTGGCACAACCTTGTAAATCAACTATACGTCAATTTAGAAAATGTTGGAAAGATACATTAATACGATAATTACATATTTTATTTCGGGGGGATACTATTTAACCTTTTAAATGCCCTATTTACTTGAAAAAACCAATACTTGCCATGATACATAAAGTACAAAAGGGTACTGAATCTCCTAACCCTGTTTCAAGTGACCCTAGTTCCTGCTTAGGAGAAAAACCTATCTTACAAATTTCTCCCGTGTATTTCCAGACTCATTCTGTGAATATCCAAGCAATTTCTGTGCTGTGTGCCGTGTTTTTGTCTGTTTCTACTTCACAGTGTATTTTGGAGATTGCGCCATATCAGGGAAGTAAGCACTTCCTCATTCTTTTTTTTAATTGCAGCATAATATTCCTCTTTGACTCATGTAACCTGTCTCCCATGGATGAGAATTTAAATAATCTCTGCCCCTTTGCTCTGACAAGCAGTGCTGCAACAAGCAGCCTCGCCCACTGTTCCGGGTGTGGGGGAGTACATCTCAAGAATAGCTTCCAGGAGTTATGCACACATTTTAGAGAAAAGGATCAGTGAAGCTCCGCTAGCCATTCCCTTTCAGCCCGTGAGAGGGGCAGCACCTGTTCTCAAATTTCTGCATTTTGGGGGGAGGACCATGTTCGAGAAGAGGCTTCATTCTCCAGGACAACAGAGGCAAGAAATCTGGCAATAACGGTCTCCCAAGGCCAGACAGGCAGGCAATTGTACCTACACAGTCTGCGTAGTTGAGAAGTGACTTGAAAGAACCTGGGGTTGGTAGCCATCTGCCTGACGCTCACGCGAGGGGTTTTCGCAGGAGCGTGGGCCTTTCTTTCTCTTAAAGCCCTCATGTTCGCCTCCAGGCTGATCTGGGCTTGAAGAAAGACGTCTCCTTGCCTTTGCCTCTGTCCACCAACAGAAGAAGAGAGCTTGTTCTGCTTGGTAACTTTTAAAAATGTTCTTTAAGACATTTTGATGGCTTGTGAAATCCAATTTTTCATTTCACTTGGAAAGAAAGACTTTATTTCATCATCTCACAAGCTTTTTTATACCACTCTCAGCTTGGAGTAATTATCTATGCTGTTCACAAACTTATTCTTCAAAGCCCAGAGCAAGGACTCTGCCATCAGTAGATATATTGATAATTAGTAATGATAATCAAACTAGAATACCTACCTTTGACTGTGTGGATCACAATAAACTGTGGAAAATTCTGAAAGAGATAGGATTACCAGACCAGCTGACCTGTCTTTTGAGAAATCTGTATTCTGGTCAGGAAGCAACAGTTAGAACTGAACATGGAACAACAGACTGGTTCCAAATCGGGAAAGGAGTAAGTCAAGACTGTATATTGTCACCTTGCTTATTTAACTTATATGCAGAGTACATCATGAGAAACACTGGGCTGGATGAAGCACAAGCTGGAATCAAGATTGCCAGGAGAAATATCAATAACCTCAGATATGCAGATGACACCACACTTATGGCAGAAAGCAAAGAACTAAAGAGCCTCTTTATGAAAGTGAAAGAGGAGAGTGAAAAAGTTGGCTTAAAGCTCAACATTCAGAAAACGAAGATCATGGCATCCAGTCCCATCAGGTCATGGCAAATAGATGGGGAAACAGTGGAAACAGTGTCAGACTTTATTTTGGGGGGCTCTAAAATCACTGCGGATGGTGACTGCAGCCATGAAATTAAAAGACACTTAATCCTTGGAAGAAAAGTTATGACCAACCTAGATAGCATATTCAAAAGCAGAGACATGACTTTGCCAACAAAGGTCTGTCTAGTCAAGGCTATGATATTTCCAGTGGTCATGTATGGATGTGAGAGCTGGACCATAAAGAAGGCTGAGTGCTGAAGAACTGATGCTTTTGAACTGTGGTGTTGGAGAAGACTCTTGAGAGTCCCTTGGACTGCAAGGAGATCCAACCCCTGGACTGCAAGGAGATCCAACCAGTCCATCCTAAAGGAGATCAGTCCTGAGTGTTCATTGGAAGGACTGATGCTGAAGCTGAAACTCCAATACTTTGGCCACCTGATTCGAAGAACTGACTCATTTGAAAAGACCCTGATGCTGGGAAAGATTGAGGGCAGGAGAAGGGGACAACAGAGGATGAGATGGCTGGATGGCATCACTGACTCGATGGACATGAGTTTGAGTGAACTCCAGGAGTTGGTGATGCCCAAGGAGGCCTGGCGTGCTGCAGTCCATGGCGTTGCAAAGAGTTGGACATGACTGAGCGACTGATCTGAACTGACCTGACCGTGTCTTGAGAATTTATTGCTTTATCCTTTCATTCTACAATCCTTCCCCCCACCCCAATGTTTATTTACTTTTGGCTGCACTGGGTCTTGGTTGTGGCATGCAGGATTTTCGTTGCAACGTGCTGGCCTCTCTCTCGTTGGCCGCGAGGCTCCCGAGAGCATGAGCTCAGTCGCTGCGGCGCATGGGCTTCTCTGCTGCAGAGCGCGGCTCCAGAGCACCAGCCTCGTTGCTGTGTGGTGTGTGGGACCTTGGTTCCCTAACCTGGGATCAAGCTTGTGTCCCCTGTGTTGGAAGGCAGATTCTTAACCACTAGACCACTAGGGAACTCTCTCATTCTACGATCTTGTGAAATTAAACTTCTACTCTGCATGTGTTGCAGAGAAAAAAACTGAGGTTTGATTTAACAGGGGGTTAAATTATGCTTAACCCCCCACAGCGAGTAAATAGTAGAGAATCTGGATCTGGGTCAAAAACAGATGCTCTGGAATATACGATAGCTCTGATCCTCTGCCAGGGGTGATGCTGCCTCCTGGGCAATTGGACAATGTCTGCTGACATCCTTGGCTGTCGTGACGGGTGGAGGGGTATCTGGTGCCGGCAGCCAGTGTGTAGAAGACAGGGATGCTGCTAATGCTGCTCAGTGCACAGGTCAGCCCCATACAGAGACTTTTCCAGCCCCAAATGTCAGAAGTGCCATGTTTGAGAAATTGTGTGATATATGAGCAAGTCATTCAAACCAAAGCATTTCAGACTGGTATTCATATCCTCTATTTTTCCGGGAGCCATAAATTCAAATTAAATACAGTGTGATCAACAGGATACGGTATGAATGGTATCAACGTGAATGGTATGAATTTAAGGTAATGTGACATAAAATATTAAAAATATCTGATCACAAATTTGATATATTGTGCATTTCCTCTCAAACTAAAATTTGGTCCAGGAACACAATTTCAGAGCTATCACATTGAGGGTATAGGTATGGTGGTGTATGGTATAGCCACATGACGATGCCAGTGAGCTGGCAAACAGAAGTGTTTTGATCTGTGAGTTATTCAGGTGCAAATCCATTTCAAACATATATTTGCCCTGTATTGAGGACTGAATGAAAGAGTGGCGTGCAGACTTTTATGTGCCTGCAGGTACATAAACAATGCTTGATTTGTCTCAACCTATAGAGAGTTGCTCTAAAATATCATTTCACCAATACTCTAGGGCTTGCGCATAATTCTTCTCAGAGATTATTCCTCAGATAATTTGCACTTATCAAACTTGTAATTATTCCAACAAATAGGAAGTTGCCTTTGAATGAGACTATCTCCAGAGCATACAAAGCGGGGTGATTTTAGATTGTTCCCGTGTCTCGGTCCCCGGCAACGTCTGTGAGCATCTGGAGGTGGAAAGTGTTTGCTCTTTGGTGCCCGGCATTGCCATTGTCGTGACAGATGCCGGAGGACATCGGGTCGCCCAGCCCTCGCAGCAGATGCCCGCGGAGGTGCCCGTGCGCCTCAGACGCTCCTCGGCTGTCCTTTGTTTGTCGGCACTGTGGCAGCGGTGGCAGTTCAGAGGCCATGCTGGTGGGGCGCTTACTGGCTCACCCGTCACTCCGCAGTTCAGCACAGGAGTCACTGCGAGGCACGGTGTGTTTCTCCAAAAATAAAAAGGGAGACTGTAAAGCAGGGGTTGGCAAACCTTTTCTGTGAAGGGCCAGCTATTCACTGTCTTCGGCTTTGTGGGCCAGATGGTCTCCATTGCAATGACTAAACTCTGCCCTGGTGGTGTGAGCGCAGCCGTTGTAGACAACAGACAAGTGAGTGTGGCTATCTGCCAATAAAGCTTTATTGACAAAAGCAGGCAGGGGGCCTTGTTTGTTAACTCCTGAAGGAGGAAATGACAACCCACTCCAGTGTTCTTGCCTGGGAAGTCCCACAGGCAGAGGAACGTGGCGGGCAACAGTCCATGGGGTTGCAAAGAGCCGGACACGGCTGAAGTGACTCAGATATGAACAGATAGGTATAAAGAGATACTTGAAGTGTAGCTGAGAATGCTAACTTCGTCTCCAACACCCATTCCTCTCTCTTCTTTAAGATCAGACCTTTATACTGTTGAGGCCAGCAAGGTCTCCTCTTTAGTGTATCTATATCCCAGTCTCTCTTGCGGAAAGGAGACATTCTTAAAGTGAGAGCAGAAAATATAAATGAGGCATCTGGGGATGCTCTGTAAAGAGGACTCATCTAGCTAGCAGAAGCTCTTTTGCATTTGACCTTTCTCTCTTTTCATGCCTGGAACACGGGGATGATTTTTGGAGCTAATGGGGCCATTTTGTGATTAAGAGAGTAAGTCCAAGAACATAGAAACCGTAGCCTCCACATCTATGAGCCAATGAAACAAAGCCTACAGCAACTGACTCTGAACCTGTTCTATGAAAGAAACGACCTTTATATATACTTAAGCCGAGGCTGAAATTGAGTCTCTATTTCCTGCATAACGAAAATTCTGATACATGTTGATAACAGACGCATAGTGCAGCTTACAAATAGATGTAACACAGTGAGTTCTATTTTAACCACGAAAAGGCAGTATTTCTGATTCAAGACCTTGTCCATCCAGATCTGATGGCCAGTCATGAGTCTAATACTGTGAGTCTAGTCTTAGGTAATTACTCTTTCTATACTTCAGTTTTCTCCCCTTCAAAATTGGGATAAAAATATTACATGGCTTAATGGTATTGTCAAAAGGCTTCACTATGACAATGCATGTATAAAGCAACTGGCAGATGGTACGTGCTCAAAAACTGTTCATTATTAATGCGATTACTGGTACTCATTATTTTGTTGATGTGGTGAATGTTCACTTCTTTGAAACAAGGATGTGTGTGAGAATAGCTGGTGATGACTTTTTTCCCATTCTCACTTTTCAGGTGTCCCCTTTATCACTAGGACAATACATGGAAACCCACCCACCATCCTGAGGTTTTTAATAGTTATTATATGTCTGACAGTGCTAGGTGTGGGGTTCTCGAGATGAGTAAGACAGTTCCTGCCTTCTGTGGGCAGTGCAACCTGGGCAACAAGTAGAT
>SJYF01000037.1:2124641-2148165 GCA_006410515.1 Procapra przewalskii | reverse complement strand
TGGGATCCTGACTGACTCGGCCGCCAACAAGGGTGAGATCGGAGGGATTCGGGCCAAGTGTGATGCAATAGGGAGGGCTGGTGACTGCGGAAAACAGACGTGAAAGTGGCAGCTGCTCCTCGGCGCTGCCTGCTTGTGCCATTGAAAGTACGATTCCAGTCGTCGGATCTGATTGATCAGTTCAGTTCAGTTGCTCAGTCGTGTCCGACTCTTTGCGACCCCATGAATCGCAGCTCGCCAGGCCTCCCTGTCCATCACCGACTCCCGGAGTTCACTCAGACTCACGTCCATCGTCCATCGACTCAGTGATGCCATCCAGCCATCTCATCCTCTGCCGTCCCCTTCTCCTCCTGCCCCCAATCCCTCCCAGCATCAGAGTCTTCCAGTGAGTCAAGTCTTCGCACGAGGTGGCCAGTGGAAGCCAAAGATACACACTGGAAAGGTTGTTCTTTGTGTCTGGCTGCGCCATGCAGCACGCAGGATCTTGGTCCCCAAGCAAGGATTGAACTCACGTCCCCTGCATTGGGACAGCGGAGTCCTAACCTCCAGACGGCCAAGGAAGCCCCAAAGTGCATATTTTAAAAGAAGAAATGTGCCTATTTACAAAAATGCTCTGTGGGCCAAAGAAAGAAATGTTTAAATTTGACCTGTGGCTGCTACTGCTATAAACCAAGAGTGCTGGTCATCAGGAAACAGATTGCTCTCCGCTAGTACTGATGACGGAGAAGGCGACGGCGCCCACTCCAGTCCTCTCGCCTGGAAAACCCCACGGGCGGAGGAGCCTGGTGGGCCGCAGGCCATGGGCACGACTGAGCGACTTCACTTTCATGCATCGGAGAAGGAGATGGCAACCCACTCCAGTGTTCTTGCCTGGAGAATCCCAGGGACGGGGGAGCCTGGTGGGCTGCCGTCTATGAGGTCGCACAGACTCGAACACGACTGAAGTGACTTAGCAGCAGCAGTACTAATGACTGTCACCTTATGCCAACACAGCACACATTATTTTGTTTAATCCTTTCAACAACACCAACTTGAGGGAGTCTCTGTTTCCCTTCTTGTACGGAGGAGGGTGTGTGCGTGTGCGCGCGTGTTCAGTCACTCAGTCTTGTCCGACTCTTGTGACCCTGTGGACTGCAACCCACCAGGCTCCTCTGTCCATGGGGTTCTCCAGGCTAGGATACTGGAGTGGGCTGCCATGCCCTCCTCCAGGGGATCTTCCCGACCCAGGGATGGAACCCGCAACTCTTATGTCTCCTGCACTGGCAGGCGGGTTCTTTACCAGAATCGCCAACTGGGCAGCCCACAGAGGAGGACACTCGTGTATAAATAATCCCAAAGAGGCTGCGTGGTTCACCTGAGGCTGTGTCTAGATAGGGGCCCACAGGGGTGTTCTGGAGCTTGAGTTCTCCAGCTCGGCCTCTCTTCCCCTCCTTCCTTTTTGGTCGCACGGCACACGGGCTCTGAGTTCGCCAGCTGGGGGTCGAGCCCACCCCGCCTGCACTGGACGCGTAGAGTCTTCACCGCTGGGCTGCCAGGGGAGGCCCTCTTCTGCCTTGCTGACTAACTGGGTCACTGTGAGCAAGGCACTGGGGCTCAGCATTCTGCAGCTCTTCATGTCTGTGACTGAATTAACCATTTTTTTCACTGGGATTTTCTGATCTTAACCAGTTGTTTGGGGTCCACAGACAATACCCATGTGTGTCACTTCAGTCATGGACCCCGTGGACTGTAGTCTGCCAGGCTCCTCTGTCCACAGGATTCTCCAGACAAGAATACTGGAGTGGGCTGCCATGCCCTCCTCCAGGGGATCTTCCCGACGCAGGGATCGAATCTGTGATTCTTTACGTCTCCTGCATTGAAGGCAGGTTCTTTCCTACTAGTGCCACCTGGGAAGCCCCACTAGCTAACAGATAGATGATTTCTGGAGAGGTCTACGGGCTTCCCTGGTGGCTCACGTGGTCAAGAATCTGCCGGCAATGCAAGAAACCTCGGTCCTCTCCCTGGGTTGGAAAGATCCTCTGGAGAAGGGAATGGCTGCTCTCTCCAGTATTCTTGCCTGGAGAATTCCATGGACAGAGGAACTTGACAGGCTACAGTCTGGAGAGAGGTCTAGGAAATGTTTGAAATTATAGGCACTTTTTAAATATGCACGTGTACCTTTTGCTGAGGAGCTATACTGTAGCTTTCATGAGTATTTCAGATGGTGAACCATCTGTCAGGGTGTTGGACAGAAAATTAAAAAAAAAAAAGCCAGACCTACTAGAATGGCTATAATAAAAAAAAGATGGAAATAACAAGTGTTGGTGAGGATGTGGAGAAATTGGAAAGGAACCCTTATATGTTGCTAGTGGGAATGTAAAATGGTGCAACTATTTTGAAATACAGTTTGGAAACTTTTCAAAAATTTAATATAGAGTTACCACCCATCCCACTCCTAGATATACCCAAGAGAGCTGAAAACGCTCATCCGCACAGCAGCCTGAACTCGAGGCGCACAGCAGCTCTGTCCACAGAGGCACGAGGTGGAGACAGGCCAGACGCCGTCAGCCGATGGGCGGACGAAGGAAACGTGGACCAGGCATGTAGCCTAGTACTATCTGGAGACGGAGAAGAGTCAAGTGCGTGGCGCCACAACACCGAAGAACCTTGACCACAGGTGCTGGGGGCCCCTGGGGGCTCGCTGCTGCAGGAGTCGCCGTGACCGGAGGAGCCCACGCGCCTCGGGAGCTACGCCAGTGTGCCACAGCTGCTGAGTGGGTGCTCCAGGGCCTGGGAGCGGCACCAAGAGGACGAAAGTCGCTCGGTCGTGTCCGGCCCTTTGCGACCCCATGGACTATACAGTCCACGGAATTCTCCAGGCCAGAATCCTGGAGTGGGTAGCTGTTCCCTTCTCCAGGGGATCTCTCCAACCCAGGCATCGAACTCAGGTCTCCCATACCACAGGCAGATTCTTTACCAGCTGAGCCACCAGGGAAGCCCCAAAATACTGGAGTGGGTAGACAGTATAGCCCACCAGGCTTCTCTGTCCATGGGATTACCCAGGCAAGATTACTGGAGCGGGCACCCTATCCCTTCTCCAGCGGATCTTCTCGACCCCGGAATCAAACCAGGGTATGCAGCATCCCAGGTGGATTCTCTACCAGCGGAGCCCCCGGCGAAGCAACGAGAGAAGCCAGTGCAATAAGAAGCCCACTCACCGCAATGAGACCAGCCCCACTCACCGCAATGAAGGGCAGCCCCACTCATCGCAACTAGAGAGAAACCCATGCGGCACTGAAAACCCAGGGCAGCCAAAAACCCAGAAAACATTGCGCTGGACTGTCCTGGTGGTCCAGTGGTTAAGAATCTGCCTGTCAGTGCAGGGGACATGGGTTCAATCCCTGGTCTGGGAAGATCCTACCTTCTGTGGAGCAAATAAGCCCACGTGCCACAGCTACCGAAGCCCCCACACCCTAGAGCCTTTAAAAAGGAAACATGCCAAGTGTAAAAAGCTGGTCACAAAGGACCACCTATTGTATAGTTTTTATAAGAAATGTCTAGAAAAGAGGGAAATCAATAAAAAACATGACATATTCATGAACCGAAGGTTAGAAAAATCTGTGTCCCTTATTCTCTAACTCATCTGTCCATCCATGCACCAACACGGCCTTGGATGCCCACAGAGCACGCTGTACTCTGCTGAGACGTGAGGATAAAAAGGTGTAGTCCAGCTCATTCCTTCCAAGAGCTGATAGCTTTTTCGGGGAGAAGACTTTAAACAAACAGGTGAACAAGAAGCTGCAGCTGGGACAAGTGTAACAAGTGAGAAGTGAGTGGTGGTATGAAATTATCGATAACCTGAAGAACCTGGCTTGGTTCTGGGGTAAGGGCATTCAAGGAAGGCATCCCAGAGTCCAAATCTGGAGGTGAGATGGAAGTGGAGGTTGGAGGGGGAACGAGAGAGCATTCTCATCAGGGGGCAGCAGAATGCTGAGCGTGACTCTGTGGCGGGAAGTGGCCTGGGCCACGGGGAGAAGGCCTGTGTGATGGAGCCAAAAGGTGAGCCAGGGTGGTGAGAGAGAAGCCGGAGGCCGGCGCCAGGCCGGCCTGGGGCTCTTGGGGTCTCAGGTTATTGGTTAAAATGTGTCCCTTCAAAGAGGTGCACTGAGGACTTCTGGGAGGTCCATTAGTCGCCTTCCCATGCAGGAGGTGTGGTCCCACCCCTCCTGGTCCAGGAGCTGAGATCCCACATGCCTCAGAACCAGAAAACCCAAAAAACAGGAAACAGAAGCAATATTGTAACAAACTCAATAAAGACTTTAAAAATGGTCCACATAAAAAAGTCTTAAAAAAAGATTATTGATATCCTGTGTGTGCTCAATCACTCAGCTGTGACCCAGTGGACTGTAGCCTGCCAGGCTCCTCTGTCCGTGGGATTATTTACAAGCGAGAAACACTGGAGTGGGTTGCCATATCCTTCTCTAGGGGATATGTGAGACCCAATGGACTGCAGCACGCCAGGCCTCCCTGTCCATCACCATCTCCTGGAGTTCACCCAAACCCATGTCCATCGAGTTGGTGATGCCATCCAACCATCTCATCTTCTGTGGACCCCTTCTCCTGCCTTCAATCTTCCCCAGCATCAGGGTCGTTTCCAATGAGTCAGCTCTTCGCACCAGGTGGCCAAAGTATTGGCGTTGCAGCTTCAGCATCAGTCCTTCCAATGAACACCCAGGACTGATCTCCTTTAGGACGGACTGGTTGGATCTCCTTGCGGCCCAAGGGGCTCTCGGGAGTCTCGTCCAGCGCTGCGGTCCTTCGGCACGCAGCCTTCTCCGTGGTCTGTACCACGGCGTCTCAGAATATGACTGTACTTGGAACCAGGGCTGGTGCAGGTGTGATCAGTTGCGACGAGGTGGTGCTGGAGGTGGAGGGACACCTGAGACAGACACACAGAGGGCAGGCCGTGCGATGACGCAGGCGGAGACTGGTGTGATGCGGCGGAGGGCCTGCAGCCCGCCAGGAGGGCAGGCCCGCTGGGGAGAGGCGAGGAGGGCCTCTGCACCGCGCTCAGAGCGGCCTGCCCGGCCGGGCCTGCACTTCAGACTTTAGACTTCCAGGCTCCAGAACTCGGAGGCAATACCGTTCTGCTGTTCTAAGCTGCCTAGTCCCTTATACTTTGTCACAGCACCTGCAAGAAAATAGGTCATCATACTGAATAGAATTGGGGGCTTTTGTCCCAAGAGCGTGGGGAAGACTTCCATGGCAAGAACTGAAGCCGGGTGGGGAGGAAAGTGGTCCGGCTACACTGGAAGACGAGACGGAGGCAAGAGTGCGTGCGCTGAGACTAGTTAGGGGACTGAGAGGGACTAGTTAGGAGCCTACAGGGAGACTAGTAAGGAGGTTGGTTGCCCGGGAGAGACAACAGTAGTCTGGAACAGGGATTGAGGCTTCACGAGGAAGCTGAAAGGACGGACCTGGGTCCCCCATGTGAGCGAGACACAGAGGCGAGTCAGCGAGAGGTGGATTCAAGACCTCAGGCTGCTCAGCTGGAGGAGAGTGGTGCCAGTTCCCGAGCTGCAGGGAAGACACTCCACAGGGTCTGACAGCGGACGGAGATCTGATACAGTGACACACGCACGCACAGTAAAGCCCTTTCTCTTTACACATACGGGATCAGAATACATACACCCTGCCATGCCTTTTATTGTCACTGAATCAAGTTTCTGGGTGTCTGTCATATAAATCAGCACAGAGAAGTTGACCTCTTTCTTATGAATGACTGCCTGATAATCCATTGTGAGGATGCAGCTTAACAATTAATTGTAAATATCTGTTTATTTACTTGGCTGGGCCAGGTTTTGGTGGCACGGAGGATCCAGTTCCCTGAAAGGATCGAACCTGGGCCCTCAACACTGGGAGCGCAGAGCCGTAGCCTCTGGACCATCGGGAAGTCCTGGCTTGATTTACTGAACCAATCTCCTATCGAGGCATTCAGGTGGTCTTCAGATTTTAGATTGTTTGATGGCAGGATTTTCACATTTTCAAAAAACTTGACCCCCTGAAAGAAATATTTTTACACGGACAGCCAGCATGCACATGTATAACCCAGACACACACACACACATGCACAGCGCATACATGTTTATCAGAGCTTCTGGAAACAGTACTTGCCCTTCCCGTGTGCGATGTGCTCTGCTCCCTGAAGAAAGCGCTGGTTGCGCCCGCTGCTGGCTCTCACCGCCGCCGGGTAGGCCACAGCCTGCAGTTTGAAGAACACCTTCAGCGCATATTTATTAAAGGAAAAGCAAAAATGCTTACGAGTTATTTAAACCTTACAAAGGGGGCTAGG
This sequence comes from Procapra przewalskii, assembly GCA_006410515.1. Lineage (NCBI taxonomy): Eukaryota > Metazoa > Chordata > Mammalia > Artiodactyla > Bovidae > Procapra > Procapra przewalskii. The sequence goes on along the minus strand of SJYF01000037.1, from coordinate 2,141,834 downwards.
AACGCTTGTTCTTCCCGTTTTTCAGATCTCAAAAGTGAGGCACAGAGAGGGTGGACAAGTTGTCCAAAATCACAAGCTAGCATGTGGGCGGCGCCGCGCTTCAGATCCCGGCCGCCTGACAGCAGTGTATTTTCTTGACCATCAGCTTTCAGTACTTCCTCTAGCCTTAGGAACTGACATGAGACAAGCCAAATATTTAGACACGCACGGCTCTAAATAGCCTAATTCAGGGCTTTACTCTGTCTCGCCTGGGGTACGTCTGTTCCTTTACAAGACAGCCAAACAAGGTGAGCGCACGCTGCTGTTCCCACACCTTGGTGGCCACAGAAACTGGCTAGAAAGTCCCCACATTTGTGAATCTCCTCCAGGAACTCGGCATCAGCAGGACACACCCAGAGTCACGGACCCCAAACCCTCAAAAGATCGGTGACGACCCCTAGCAGCACCGAACTGTAGTAAGATTACAGACTCACTTCTGATTCAGACGGAGTGTGGGCCTTCTCTTCTATTTATTGATTTCTCCCCAAAGTTATCCAGTTCTAAAGCCTAATTATTGGTGTACTAGCGGAGACGTTTGGAGAATCATAAGCCCCTTTAGCTAATGCATGGCATATGTCGGAGGGATCCGGCTAATTCACATATCTGTCTGCACTATTAATAGAGAAGGTTACATGCCAATTATCTAGGCTTCAATCAGCCCGTGTGAATACAATAGAGGCAGTGTTCACACACTTGACGTGCCACATTCCTCCTCCAGCAGAAGCAGCTGGGCCAGATAAAGACCACTGGGGTTTGAATATTTAGGAATCTCCTCCACAGAACGCTGGGACGGGGACTAGATTGCTACATCAACGGCAGGTATCTTTAACCCGGTTTCTTTTGAAAAATGGCTCGGGTTTGTACTTCACCGCTCTTTAAACATTTCCTGTTCAGGCTTGTTGGGTGGGTGGGTGGAGGTGCTCAGGAAGAAGACAGAGACAAAGACACAAAATAGCTTAACGACAAAGGAGAGAATGAGAGGAAGGGGTGAATGGATTCCTATAAAATAACCCACAGGCACTTTCTCGTGCCCAGTGTTAGAACCGAGTAGGCTGAGGCATTTTCCCCTTAAGATTCCGGCCTTGTGTGTTCAAAAAAGATTCGTATGTATGTGCGCGTGCATGTACATAGCTATAGATTTCACCTCCATTTTTTCCTTTTCCCTTTTTTTTTCATTTTCGTTTGTTTCCCCCTCTGCTTCGGAAACTGGACTAGAAGTGCCGTAATCTCATCAGAAATGCTGCTTCCGGTGGTATTTTGAACCCAGGAGCAGAAGCAAAGCGGCTGGGAGCACTGGAGGAAGCCCCGGCCTCCCGAGAGCTGGCGGGGAGCAGTCCGTGCTCGGCGGCCCGCGCGGCAGGTGTTGCGGGTGCGGGGGGGAGGCCGACGCCCGGGGCCGCGGCCGCCTCTGCTGCCGCCCCTCCGCCTCCCCGTCTCAGATCGCCGCGTGGAAACAGCGCGGCTCCCGCCTGCCTGAGGTCACACAGCCCGACGCAGGCCCGGCTGCAGAGCCTGCGAGCCAGCCAGCGCCGGGCCCTGCCTCCCGCGCTGTTTCATTATTCCGCGGACATTACCCAAATACGCGGCAGACTGCGATACCGTAAAAAAGTCACCAACAGCTAATAGACACCAGGCGGATAGCGCGCGCCAGCCGTGGTTTTGTGTGCTGTTTCAACCCAGCGTGTATTTTTCCCCACCCTCCCGGATGAAAATACAGTAATTAACTCCATGCAGTGGGGGGATGGGGGAGGGAATTCTTTTTTTTTTTTTTCCTCCCTAGACTTGAAAAGAAATTCTGGCAGATAATTTGGCTGAACATGAAAAGGGAGAGGCTGCTTACAGCCGTCCAAATAAAGTGTTAGGTTGGTGAAGCTCCACAGGCTGAGCTGGTTATTTTACCGCGTGAAAAGCAGACATTTATCTGTTCCCATGGAGATGTGTTTTCTACTAGTCAATCAGGCACCGAGGACAATAGCCGGTAGACCTTTTCTTTTTTCATCTTGAGAGACAGTCCTGCTTTATTTTAACGTTTCACCTCCATTTAAAGGAATCTAAATGGAGTGTCAGAAATACCTGCAAGCATAGCCATTATCATTTCAAGAGATCCAAATTAATGAGAAACTTCAACTGCCAAACAAGAAGACTGGGGTGTGACCACTATGTCCTTATTTGTATTTCTCTCCTTATTTGTATAAATTTGGCTTCTCGACTTGACCCCTCCCTCCCAAATAAAATGATAAGGTCATGACTTACATGTTGAAAATTTCCAAACAACTGTTGGGAAGCAAGAAGGGACCTTTCAAACAGAACATCATAGAAGCAAGACAAAACTGGCCCAGAAAAGAGAAAAAACCAGAAACAAACCCTAAAGAGCTGGAAGTTGGGTAAGTGGTAAACTTGGCTGAAAGGTGCTCATGCAGAAATGATTAGGGCTGCTATTTGACCTTCGGCGTCTGATATCAGTCCCCAAATCCAGATCATGTCCGTTTGCAAAACATGTTTACTTGGGTAGGTGAACTGCCCTGTAAGCGCCCGGAAACTGGGACCCACATAGAGACTTTTTTTTTTTTTCAAGTATCACAATGTTTAACACATAGAGACTTAGAACTCTTCTTTCAAGAGTGCTTTCCCCCACTCCATCCAGTGCAGAAGAACATGTAGGAGGTCTTCCTGGAGCTGACTGAGAGGGGAGAGCATATTTCCAAGGGATCGGCCCCGAGGCCGCTCTCAACTATGACTCCAGCAGAAGCCCCTGTAGGGGATGGCGGGTCACAGAAGGTAGCAGCCAGCCAGTCAGGATTTTATCATGAAGTCACTTCTTTCTTGTTAATGGAGTCGTTTGCGTGCCGCTCAACAGTGCAAGGCAGGAAAGGGAGTGCAAGAAAGCCTTCTGTGCACAGCCCCGGCTTTTCTCGGGCCGGCCTCTCCAGCTCCCTGAGGGCAGAGGCTCCTGGGCCTCCAGGCGGGCCCTGGGGCAAAGACCCCAACTGGGCCCCTAGCAAAGCCGAGAGGAGCGGTCCCAGCAGGTAGCGCCCCGGGGAAGGGGAGAAACTCCAGCGTCACTGATGATGGGCCACATCCGGAATCTACCTGGAAGGCCCGTGGAGCTTGGTCTCCCCGGGAAGACAGGACCCACATTCCTCCTGCACTGTGGGCAGTGGACTATTTCCTTCTCTTTTTCTCATGTCATTATTTTTTTAATTTTAAAGTAGAAGCAATATGTCATCTCTCTGAAAGTCAAGCAGTATAAATTTCAGGTAGAAGGCTCGAAGTGCCAATAGCTCAAGACCTGGAGCGCAACAGCTGACTGCTTCTAGCACATCCTTCCAGACGCGTCTCATGAATATGTGCGTGTGTGTGTGCGTGTGTGTGCGCGTGTGTGTGCACACGGGCACATGCTCTTTGTTCTAAGTATGCCACTGGAGCCATATTCATAGACACTAGCTATGCAACTTAGTTTTGTCTTTTAAACTTATCAGCCTTTTTCTAAGTCCACATGCATTTTTTAAAATTAGCTATTCGTTTTTGAGAAAAATGAGGTTATAAGTGCTCCTAGGATGGGGGTGGAGAGGATTCAAGTCAAAGGGCTTGTGGGGAAGGTTGGGCTTCGTCCCTCCCCCGCAGACAATCGCTGTGAGGTTTTGGTGCGTCAGGAACATCTCAGGATAGGGCAGCATACACATTTATCAGACACTCACACTGATCGCTCTTCACCCCATTTCTTTCACCTTCCATTTCTCACTTAGGTCTCTTGGAGGAGAGGGGTCCATGTTAGAAACACCGACATTGAATTATTATTTTAAATTTTATTGGGGTGTCGTTGCTCTGCAGTGTTGCTGGGTTACTGCAGCAGTGAGTCGGCTGCAGGCACACGTCCACCCGCCCTGTGGGCTTCCTTCCCATCTGTGTCAGCCCAGGGCACAGAGCAGGCTTCCCGGTGCTGTCCGGGAGGCGCTCACCATCACCGGCTTTATACAGAGGGTGCCTGAGTAGGTAGGGAAAATGGAGTTTTCAATGTGGCCCGGCTGGGCTTAGCGTCCTTCCCTTGTCCTCTGGGCGGGCTGTGGGCGTCTCTCAGGCACCCTCTGGTCTCCTGGTCTCCGGGCCACTCTGTGCTGCTCTGCTCACGTACACTCACCTACTGAAAGCAGCTCCTCTCCTCCACACTGTCCTCCACCTGCCTGCATCCAAAGAACTGACTGAATTAACTTTTAAAAGAGATTTAAAGCAGAGTATTATTAACCCATTAAAAGTCCATTATTTTTAATGCGCCCCTCCCTGTGGTTTAATCTGTGTTTTTTTTTAATCCGGTTTGAGAGTGAGAGGCTCAAGAAAAAGAAAAAAAAAGGTCATGTTTCTCCCCTGCCCCCGCCCCTACCAATCCAGAAGGCAGCCACGGCAAGCTCACGCTTAGCTTATGCATCGCGTACCTATTATAAATGCAGGCTTCATACTGGCTAATTCCTCCTGTTTATTCCTTGTATCTTGGGCTCAGAGAAAGATCGCAGCTCACTCTTATAACTTAGGTGCAGCTCCCTGCTCTTTTATTTTTTTGCTGCAAGAGTGACGACAACAGGGATTTAGAACAATGTGTGTCCTTGGAAAGAAGTGGGTGGGATTTTACTTGTAAAATTGGTAGGTTGGTGAGGGACGCCCCCTTCTCGGGGGAGGAGTCGGCTTTCATCATCCAGTCAGAAACCTGGTGAAATCATGGATATGATTGAATCTTTTCGTTCATCTAGTGAGGTCTTTTTGTTCTTTGTCTTTGAGGTGTGTACTGCAAATTTCTGTGACGCCTGGGAAGAAGGAAATTTGAGTTAAGGGGCTGGGCAGCTTCACATGACTTGTAACAAGCCAGCTAATTGAAAAATTTAATTCAGGAAGAGATGCAACGAGGCCGGAGCGAAAGAGGAACCGGGCCTGTTGATGTTCAGAGCAGGAAAGCCAAAGAAGTTGTCATCCCTGAGTTAAAAAATTATGTGGGGCTTGGAAAATATATCACCTGCTGTATTTGTCGCTGAAAGTCACAATCTTGTTTGCTGTTTATCTTGAGGCTTGGGGAGCTCGCCTGCTGGTTAGGAAAAAAAGAGGCGAGTTTCCAGGGAAGAAATGCTGGAAATAAGAAAGGGAGGATTAGAAGCCCCAGAAAGAATGGGAGGTGCGAATGATATGTGAGCATTTGGCAATCAGCACAAAAGAGTGAGGGACAAAGCCCAGCCTGATGCCAGAAATCCCAAAAACTTAAGTGGGAAATCCGGATATAAGAAAAGCATCCCAAAGGAAAAAGGAAAACAAAAATCCCTGGAGGTCTTTTTCCTCTGTGATGATGCTGGTTCCTGGGGTAAATGAAGCTCGGTTTTGCCACGGTGCTCTTGTGAGCAGCTCTGCAGTCAGAGGCACCAGCTTCATGATACGCCTTCAAGGGCTCATCAGGGCAGCTCTGGCTTTTGGGCAAAATGGGTAAACTTGGGGAACAGAGTTTTCCTCCAAAAAAGAGTCGAGATTTGAGGGCAGGAGGAGTGTTTGGTGGGGGGAGAATTACCCTTCTCCCCAAAGAGACTGACCTGTTTGGGTCACCTACCCACCTCTGTTCCTCCTCTTGTTCTTCCTCCTCGGACTTGCCTTGAATGGAATTGCCTAAGGACAGAAAAGGCATTTTTAGCCAGAAGCTAAGTTAGGACCAAGTTAAACTCGCTGGACAAGGGGACTCGCGCTTCCAGACGCCTTCTAAATGCATGCCTTGGGCTGATTGTTATCGCACCTTAAGAAGAGAGGAAGAAGCAGGAGAGGTGGCAGTTATGGGAGAATGATTTATACCTGGATCCACTTTGTCCTCTGAGCCTAGTAAGTGGTATAGTTAAGTCTGCTTGATAGATAAATGGAGACTAAGAGTCAGACCATTTCCAGGAGATGGTGAAGGACAGGGAAGTCTGGCGTGCTGCAGTCCATGGGGTCACAGAGTCAGACACGATTGAGCAACTGAACAACAGCAGCCAGATCACAGCTAGAAAATCGTGGAGATGAAACGGAATTCTAGCTCAGCAGTTGCTACTTACAGCCTGATGGACAAATCTAGCTCAAGATCTGTTTTTGTAAATAAAGTTTTATTGGAACACATCCACGGTCACTTAGTTATGTATTGTCTGTGACTATTTTTGAGCTACAATGGCAGAGACACTATGGCTTGCAAAGTCTACGATATTTATTATTAACACTTATTCCTTTACAGAAAAAATTTGCAGATCCTTGCTCTAGATCACCTAAGCCCATGCTCTTAAACCCATATATTTGCTTCTGCTCCAAAAATGCCTTTTTAATGTGCTGCCTAACAGAAAAAATGATTATAAATGTCAGAAATAATAATAATTGGAGAAAAAAGAAAGAAAAGAAAAAAATTATTGGAAAACTGAATCTGTTAGGATCCAAGGAAGATGTAAAACAAATGAAAACAAACTTTTCTCCTTTTTCCCTTTTTTTAATCTCAAAATTTGGAAGCACTTTTATTCTAAATTTAGAACAAGCTAAAAATCTTCATTGCTTTATCGACTTTATCGAAACTGCATACAAATACTTTTCTAAAAAGCCAAACTTCTAGAGTAGTTTCCAAAAAACAAAGCTATTTCCCACGAGACTTAAAATTCTTGTTTTTGTACATTATTGTCAAACTGCCAGAAAAATAAGTTGTTGAAGTGAGAAGCTACCAGATTTGAATCTGATGTTTATCCCATGATAGTTATATACAAACTCTCATCATTTGGAGCTTTGTTTATAAATGTGAAAATTCTGTAACCAAAGAAGAATGAAAGCCAAGGACAGTTGGGGTTTCTTACCCAACAGTTATTTTTCTCTATTATTGCCTCCTAACGGAAGCTGGAGATCTTGGAAACTGATCTGGTTACCATGTGACTGAGGGTTTCGATGTTGTAACAGTGGCTTTGTTTTTCATAGGTTTCCAGGATTGATGAGTATAACTGTGCACCCAGGTTTTAAAGGTTAATGAACAACATTAATAGTAGTGCCTTTGTGCTGGGCCCTGTGGGCTGTTAGTCCTTTCTCTAGGGTGAGTGGGCTTCAGTAGCTGTGGCTCACGGGCTTAGCTGCCCCGTGGCGTGTGGGATCTTCCAGGACCAGGGATCGAACTGGTGTCCACTGTACTGCAGGGTGGATTCTTAGCCAGGGGACCACCAGGGAAGCCCAGGCTGCCAGCTCTGAATACACCGGCGCCAAGTCCTCCTGACGACTCTACAGGGAAGCCCTTGCTGTTTTCATTTAAGAGAAGAACAGTGAGGAGCGTGCAGTGTCTCAGCTGGCATGTGATCGAATCCCCCCGAAGCCTGACCTCATGCTCCATCATCTTTGTGAGTGCCTGCCTTCTCACTCAACCAGTTTTTACCTACTTGAGTACCTGCCATCTGTCAAGCACACACGTAGTTCTGGGGACACAGCAGTGAGCAAAACACGGAGCTCAGTGAACAGGTAAAGAGCAGGGAGTTCTCAGCTGCCGAGGAGGGCTGGGGAGGGCACGCAGGAGCAGAGACAGCGTGGAGAGGCCAGGCTGGGCGCGGTGATCAGGGGTGGGGGGCCAAGGGGGCGATCCGTGAAAAAGGCAGAGGCCACAGGTGGAGATGCGGAGTCTGGAGGAGAGCTGCGAGCAGAGGCGAGGGCAGAGGCAGGCCCCTCGAGACGGGACGGCCTCAGGGCTGAGGAGTCCTGCTGGTCTCCCGCACTCACCAGTGTGGCCGTCACAGAGACCGGCCCAGGCTTGACGGGCTTGGGCACCGCTCTCCAGGTGCAGGGTTATCAGATCTAAGAGGATCCTCTGACTTCCCACTGCGAAACCTCCTTCCCCTTGTGGGACAGGGAAATGAGGCATTCCTCATTTATTTGTAACTGGCAACAATCGTAAAAGCTACCAGTTACTGAGTACATGCCGTGTATCCAATGGATCATCCTAACTGCTCGACTGAATTACCTCATTTAATCTGCAAAGCAACCCAGTGGATTTCTGTGGTCTCAAAACAAGAGGATGTGACAGGGAGAGTGTTCAGGGCATTACTTTCTAGAATCTACATGTTCATACTTACATGGATTTCTTCCTAAACTTGTCTGGGAATGCTCCGGCATGCCTAAATTCACAGCAACCCTTTTAGTACGTTACAAAGAATTCTGGGGCAGGGAGCACGGCAGCAACTCTATGGCGCATTGAGAGGTAGGCGGTGCAATAACCTTCAAGGTAAAAAACAAACGGACTAATTCAAACTTTGTTTCTGGGAAGCCCACCTTTGAGGAGTAATCACGGCACCTAAATGTGGGCATTCTATATTATTTTATCTTAAGTATATTGCTTTTTTTTGAAATTTTTTTTTCTATTTTTAATTTTTGGTTACTTATTTATTTTTTTGAGGGGCTGTACCATGCAGCATATGGGATCTTAGTTCTTAGACCAGGGATTGAACCCACACTCCCCGCGTTGGAAGTCTGGAGACTTCACCACTGGACAGCCAGGGAAGTCCTTTATATGCATTTCTTTCTAGGTAGTACTCCAAACAATGAGAGGTTTAATAATATTATTTATTTTTATAAATGAACTGAAAAGTTTTCTAGAACCTTCAAATATTTCAGAATACACTGGATATGTCTCAGGATAAAATATTTATATATATATTTTCAGATTTAGTGCATGATGTTTAATACATTACTTAAAACTTACTTTGTCAAGCCATATAATGAATTATGGATTCCAATTATAGTCATTCATTATATTATGATTTTTTAAAAATACATTTTATTGTAGTAGACTTACAGTGTTTCAGGTGCACAGCAAGGTTATTCAGTTATCCAAATACACATCTATTATTTTTTAAATTATCTTCCATCATAGGTTATTCTAAGATATTGACTATAGTTCCCTATACTATACAGTAAACCTTTGTTTCTTGTTGCCTATCTATTTTTTTCATTAGAAATCTAGCATTCTATTCATACTAAGTCAAACAAGTTTAATCAAAATGTCATGACTTTTTAAGTTAGGCAAAAATTAATGTTTCCTAAAAAATATATATTATACATATTTATGTATAGGTATACAAAAGCTTTTTTAGTACACTTGATAAAGGCTTGAGAAAAACCATGAAAAAAAAAAGAGAGAGATGGAGAACATAAACTAAATGAAAAGAAAGCATTGAATATGAAATAGAAAGTGGAGCAAGCCAGATAAGAGTAGGCCATCACACACTCCAGCTTTCTTAGACATGGCTGCTCATTAGAAACACACCTGGACCTCTGGAGAAAGAAAGCATTTGTTTTTTCAAAAAATTTCAAGATAACTCTCGTAGAGAGGCGTCTGGATTTTGAAGAGTGACTGCAGGTTCTTCTATGAGATCCTAGTTTGGGTGACATAGGCTTCTTCCCTGGTGGCTCTGAATCCTCCTGCAACGCAGGAGACCGGGGTTCGATCCCTGGGTTGGGACGGTTCCCTGGAGGAGGGCATGGCAAGCCACTCCAGCATTGTTGCCTAGAGAATCCCATGGACAGAGGAGCCTGGCGGCTACAGTCCACGGGGTCGCAAGGAGTCAGTAGACTGACTAAGCACAGCACAGCCCACAGAGGTCTATTACTTTCCTGTTGACCAATCATGATACAATGGTATTAAGTGAGAAACAGTTACATAATCTCAAGAGTAAAACATGTTTATCAATTTTCACAATCAATACCCAGACAAAAAATGAGAAAAAATTGCAAGCCATAATGTGAACACGATTAACTTAACAACACAAAATAATTGTATAAAATTGCATAAAAATTGTAAAAATAACTGTAAAAATTGTATAAAATATGCAATGGGCGGGGGAGGGATCAAGTAGTAACACGTGTGATGCCTGCACGTGTTTCCATCCCCCGAGCCAGTCTATGTCTTTGGGTTGGTGCATTTAAATCATTCACTTTTAAGGTAATTATCGATACATATGATCCTATTACCATTTTCTTAACTGTTTTGGGTTTACTTTCTGTAGGGCTTCCCTGATAGCTCAGCTGGTAAAGAACCTGCCTGCAATGCAGGAGACCTGGGTTCAATCCCTGGGTTGGGAAAATCCTCTGGAGAAGGGAAAGGCTGTCCACTCCAGTATCCTGGCCTGGAGACTTCCATGAACCGTATAGTCCGTGGAATTGAAAAGAGTCGGACATGACTGAGCAGCTTTCACCTCACTTTACTTTCTGTAAGTCGTTTCCTTCTTCTGAGTTTCCTGCCTAGAGAAGGTCCTTCAGCATTTGTTATAAAGCTGGCTTGGTGGCGCTGAGTTCTCTTAACTTTTGCTTTTCTGGAAAGCTTTTGAATTCTCCATCAAATCTGAAGGAGAGTCTTGCTGAGTAGAGTTTTCTTGGTTATAGGCTCTTCTCTGTCTTCACTTTAAATATATCACGCCATTCCCTTCTGGCTTGCAGAGCTTCTGTTGGGAAATCAGCTGATAGCCTGATGGGCGTTCCCTCGCGTGTTAGTTTCCATGTACACCTTGTTGCTTTTAATATTTTATCCGTCTTCTTGTCATGTCGATTACTTTGTGTCTCAGTGTGTTCCTTCTTGGGTCCATCCCGCCTGGGACTCTGGGCTTCCTGGACCTGGGTGGCTATTTCCTTTGCCGTGTTCAGGAAGTTTCCAGCTACCATCTCTTCAAATATTCTCTGGACGCGCTCGCTCGCTCTCTCCCTCGGGGGCCTCTTCGGCGGGATGCTGGTGCGTTTGCTGTCGCCCCAGAGGCCGCTGAGGCTGTCTTCATCTCTCTGCGTTGCTGTCCACGTTCTGCTCTGTGGGGTGACTCCCACCCTTCTGTCCTCCAGCTCACTGTCCCTGCCTCTGCCTCCGTCCTGCTCGGCGTCCCTTCTGGGGTCTGCGTCGCCTCTGTCTGTCTGTCCTTTGGCTCTTCTAGGTCGTTGGCAAACACCCCCTGCGCCTTCTCAGGGTTGCCGCCATTCTTTCCCCCGAGATCCCGGGTCACCCTCACGATCGTTATTCTGAATTCTTTTTCTGAAAGGCTGCCTACCTCCACTTCATTTAGTTGTTTTTCTGGGGTTTTGTCTCGTCCCTTCGTCTGGGACGCGGCTTTCTGCCTTTTCACTGTGATTAACTTTCCATAATACGGTTTCTGTCTTAGCCACTCTGAGACTGCGTTTCTTCTTGCTGCTTCTGTCTGCCCTCTGATGGATGAGGCTAACAGGCTTGTGTAAGCTTCTTGATGGGAGGGACTGGTGATGGGAAAAACTGGGTCTTGCTCTGACGGGCAGGGCCTTGCTCAGTAAAACTTAAATACAATTATTTGCTGATGGGTGGGGTTGAACTCCCTCCCTAATAGCTGCTTGGCCCGAGGTGACCCAAACAGGTGGCTCTATGGTAGGGATAATAGGGAACGGCAAGAGGATTCACGCCGAGGGGAACTGTCCAGTGCTCCCGACCCTGCTGACCCGCGCCCCCGAAGGAGACCCTCCAACCCTAGAAGGGAGTTTTGGTTCAGGCTCCTGTGGGGTCACTGCCCCTCTCCTCTGGGTCCTGGTGCATGCAGAATTTCGTTTGTGCCCTCCAAGACTGGAGTCTTTGTTTCCCCTAGTCCTCTGGAAGTCCTGTAATCAAATCCTGCTGGCCTTCAAGGTCAGACCCCCTGGGGATTCCCAGCCCCTCTGTCAGACCCACGGGCTGGGAAGCCTGGCGTGGAGCTCAGAACCTTCACAACAGTGCAAGTATTACCGAACGGTATTACCGTTCTCGTCTGTGGGTCGCCCGCCCGGCGGGTATGGGATTTGATTTCGTCGTGATTGTGCCCCTCCTGCTGCCGCGCTGTGGCTTCTTCGTTTCTGGGTGTGGGATGTCTTTTTTGGTGGGCTCCACGTCCTCCTGTGGATGGCTGCTCAACAGCTAGTTGTGATTTTCGTGCTCTCGGAGACAGAGATGAGTGCACATCCGTCTACTCCACCATCTTGAACCTAAAACGCTGTATTTTTTTTTCATACAAAATGTTTACTATTTTCTATTTCTTTTTAGGAAAAATGGGCTTATTTGAATTATGGTAAAGAATTTAAAATATCAACTTAAAAATATTCAAGGGACAACATATTATTTTTTTCAAAATTATGCCGAGCAGAGCCTGGCTATTGTCTAATGCACACATGCATGCACGCATGCATGTTGGTCACTTCAGTCGTGTCCAACTCTGCAACTCTATGGACTGCAGGCCACCAGGCTCCTCTGTCCATGGGATTCTCAAGGTAAGAATACTGGTGTGGGTTGCCGTGCCCTCCTGTAGGGAATCTTCCCGACCCAGGGACAGAACCCACATCCCTTACACCTCCTGCGTTGGCAGGTCTGTTCTTTACCACTAATGCCACCTGGGATGCCCAGCTGAAGCCTAATAGTAATCACTAATGATTTTCTTTGCTAATAAAACACAGTTTACCTATACACACATACATATACTTTTAATTTTATTTATTTTGACTGCTACCTGTTTCAGGGACAGCTAGGACCGCAACAGTCCCAGGGCATGAAGTATTGATTGGTATCAGTGGTTCTCACCCTCAGCCACAGGTCAGCTCATCTTCAGAGCTTTAACAGATTCTCAGTGCCTAGACCCCACTCCCAGCTAGTGTGGCTAAATTAGTCTAAGCGGTTAATTCTATTTCTCTTGGGAATAACTGATTAAGGAATAACCATGTGACATAATTCTGACCAATGAGATGTGAAGTAAGTGGGATGGTATGTGCCTCTCAGATGATTATTCTTGCTCATGATAAGCAAGGGAAGAAATAGTCTCTCTTCCAAGTCTTAGGCATTTTGTAGGTGAATAAATGCCAGCAGGTGCTGTGGCAGCTGTTTTGTGGCTATGAGGCAAACCTGAGATTCAAAGCGAATATACCAAGGCAGGCAGAACAAGATCCAAAGAACCTGGGGCCGGAATGATTGAATCAACCAACCCCGGAGCTGCCCAGTAGGAGGACGCTCACGCGTGGCTCTGGCGGTTTCTCTGTTTCCTGGAGGCCTAAGCGTCTTCAGTTTTACACAAGGAAAGTGGAACACAGAGAGGTTACGTGCGCTCTGCAGTCACATGGCTGGTGAGAAAACCAGGGTCTGAATCTGTCTGGATCCAGTTCCGTGCTCTGAATGACTAAGGTATAGGACAAGGATTGGCAAAGTATGGCTTGCTGGCCAAAACCCACTCACCACCTGTTCTTATAAATAAGGTTTCATTGGAACACAATCAGACCCGTGGCTTTACACACTGTCTGTGGGTGCTTTTCACGCTACTCCATCAGCGCGGAGAGAGAGACGCTGGGTGGCACATAAAGCCCCAAACGTTCAGCGTCTGGCTCTTGATGGGAAAAGTCTGCAGTCTCTTGGTGGTGTACGCCGATCGTGGGGATCTTACCTTTATCAGCGACTGTGTGGGAGTGAGTGTGCTCAGTCATGACCCGCCGTCTGTGACCTCACGCGCTGTCCCTGTCCCACCAGGCTCCTCTGTCCACGGGGCTATCCCGGCAAGAATGCTGCAGTGGGTTGCCGTTTCCGACTCCAGGGGGTCTACTCAACCCATGCGTCAAATCCATGATAGTAATATATAAACTCTTGAGTGTCTGGGGCTTTGTTTCTATACGTAAAAAAATCCATAAAAGTGAAAGTTGCTCAGACGTGTCTGACTCTTCACAACCTCACGGACTACAATCCATGGAACTCTCCAGGCCAGAATGCTAGCGTGGGTAGCCTCTCCCTTCTCCAGGGGATCTTCCCAACCCAGGGATCGACTACCTGACAGTTATTTCTCCTTCTCCCCGACTCACAGAAGCTGCATTTAGTTTGGCCACCAATACACCCAGATGAAGGCTATTTGACCTAAGCCAGTCATGACATTCTTTGTCCCCCTTGTGGGGAGTTTTACTCCCTAAATACTCTGATTCCGGGGTGGGCCTGAGTGAGGCATGACAGCCTGCACTTCCTACGAGCTCCCAGGTGAGGCCAATGCTTCTGTTCTGTAGAACGCTTTGACCATACCTGGGGCTTCCCGGGTGGCGCTAGTGATAAAGAACTCACTTCCCCGGTGGCTCAGAGGTTAAAGCGTCTGCCTCCAATGCGGGAGACCCAGGTTTGATCCCTGGGTCGGGAAGATCCCCTGAGGAAGGAAATGGTAACCCCACTCCAGTATTCTTGCCTGGGGAATCCCATGGACAGAGGAGCCTGGCGGGCTGCCATCCATAGGGCCACACAGAGTCACACAGGACTGCAGTGACGTGGCACACGTGCAGATCCTGTACGAGACACAGAAAACTTTCTCTGGAAACGGCCAGACAGTAACTATTTTAGTTTTTTTGGCCAAGATAATCTCTGTCACAACTACTCAACTCTCCTATTACAACAGCAACATATAAATGAATGGGTGTGGCTATGTCTCAATAAAACTTTATTTGCAAGGACAGGTGGCGGGCCGGACTTCGCCTGCAGTCCAGTCTGAAGACGCCTGGCTGAGACTAGTCACAGGCCGTGCCTTGTCTTCTCTGACTAAACTGCTGACGAGAAGCCGGACCAGCAGTGGTTCTCTTACAAAGGATGACATGGGTGATGGCTATTGGATTCCAGGTAAACGGTTGTGATTTAAGCCAAGCTGCGTGAACGAGTTCTTGGGCTGTTTTTTGGCCGAGGTGACGGTTCACTGTTGGTCCACGGTCTAACTACATGTCATTATAAAATTAAGTCTCTGTCCCAGTTCTGCTACTCCTACAGCCAAACGCTGCTCAGCAGCGCAGGTGCGGAAGAGCTCGTGCAGCCTGTTCCGGAGGCTGCCAGCACTCCATTCTTCCAGGCGCTCTGGTTACACCCTGAATGCAAAGTGCTCCCGGGCAGGCATAACAACATTCCAAAAGCAGGATTCTGAGCTCCCTGGTCAATGATACAATCACAACTCCTCCTCAACTAGTGGTTGGGCACAGAATTAATTCAGGAGGTGGGGAAGGGTGTAGGTGAAGGTTTGTTATATTCCATAAGGCATTCTAGTTAAGTCACAAGACTCCAACAGGTTTAGCTTCACCAATGCAAATCCATTTCCAATACCATCAGGCCAGTTAACTAGTTTTACCAATGAAAAACCTATTTCTGAGTTGCAAGAGAAAGAATTGTACTATTTACCTGGGGCCAAACTATGGTGGAGGTAATGAAGATAATGGCCACCTCCTTCAAAAGATCCCATGATGCACTGCTGCACTCGGCGCCCCCAGCCCTGCAGCAGGCCCCCGCCGACCCACGCCTAAGCTGGAAACTCCTGGGCACTCACAGGCAAGTCTGGGTCAGTCTCTCATGGGGTCATTGCCCCTTTCTCCTGGGGCCGAATTGGACTCTGCATATTTAACTTATATGCAGAGTACATCATGAGAATCGTTGGGTTGGATGAAGCACAAGCTGGAATCAACATTGCCGGGAGAAATGTCAATAACCTCAGATATGCAGATGACACCACACTTAAGGCAGAAAGCGAAGAAGATCTAAAGAACTTCTTGAGGAAACTGAAATAGGAGAGTGAAAAAGATGGCTTAAAGCTCAACATTCAGAAAACTAACTTCATAGCATCCGGTCCCATCACTTCATGGCAAATAGATGGGGAAATAGTGCAAACTGGCAGACTTTATTTTCGGGGGCTCCAAATTCATAACAGATGGTGACTGCAGCCATGAAATTAAGACATTTACTCCTTGGAAGGAAAGTTTTGACCAACCTAGATAGCATATTCAAAAACAGAGACATTATTTTGCTGACAAAAGTCAGTCTAGTCAAGGCTATGGTTTTTCCAGTGGTCATGTATGGATCTGAGAGTTGGACTATAAAGAAAGCTGAGCACCGAAGGACTGATGCTTTTGAACTGTGGTGTTGGAGAAGACTCTTGAGAGTCCCTTGGACTGCAAGGAGATCCAACCAGTCCATCTTAAAAGGAAATCAGTCCTGAATATTCTTTGGAAGGACTGATGTTGAAGCTAAAACGCCAATACTTTGTCCACCTGATGCGAAGAACTAACTCATTTAAAAAGACCCTGATGCTGGGAAAGATTGGCGGCAGAAGAAGGGGACGACAGAGGATGAGATGGTTGGATGGCATCACTGACTCAATGGACATGAGTTTGAGCAAACTCAGGGAGACAGTGAAGGACAGGAAAGCCTGGCGTGTTGCAGTTCATGGGGTCAGAGAGAACTGAGTGACTGAACAACAACTTGTAAATGTAACAGGAGGGAAAGGGGCACAGCTTTTGAAAGAATGACTTAGGCCCAGGACACAACACAAACGGATTAGAATCAAATGGGTCCAAGACGGCAGACAAGGAGACTTTGGTTCGACCTTGATCCTCAATCAGCAAGCGAAATGGCACACAGAGGTGCCATGACAGTTCCAAGGCCCTGTCAAAAGGCCAAGGACGGGGCAGCGGCCCGATTCTGCAAAGCTCTTCCCCTTCCCCCAGACAGTGGGCGCACTCCTCCCACTCATTAGCATATGCAACCACCCCGTCTATAACGACAACCTCGCCGCAGTACTGGCCGCTCTCCCCTCTGCCACGGTCCACACTCCTTCTGTGGAATGTGTTTCTCTGAATCCGAATAAATCCACTTCTTACCTATCACTTTGCCTCTCACTAAATTCTGTGATGAGACATCAAGAACCTGAGCTTCATTAGATCCTGAAACGAGGTATCGTGGACTTTGGCTGGGTTTGAGTCCCAGGCACATGGTTCAAGTTCCAATCTGAAGGTGGAGGGTGGTCCTTTCTGCCACGGGTGTTTGCTCACTCTCTAAATAATTTCTTCTCTAGTGTCAGTTAGCTGACCATACTCCTCCAGCTGAATTTGGGCTAATGTCATGAAGACCCCCTGGAGGAGGGCATGGCAACCCATTCCAGTATTCTTGCCGGAGAATCCCTTGGGCAGAGTAGCCCTGCCGTGCATGGGGTCACAAAGAGTTGGACACAAGGGAAATGGCTTGGCGTGCACACACATGGACTGGTTATCACACTAGTTATACTGGCGTATTTTAAAGTATAGCCTTTGTAACTGAGAAGTAACCACCTCTCAGAATCTAAGAGGATTTGTTGCAGGACTAGAGATGGTCCATTTCAATTTCTGGCTGAGAGTACATACTCA
>SJYF01000037.1:2095617-2108885 GCA_006410515.1 Procapra przewalskii | reverse complement strand
CAGGTGCTAAATAAATCTCTGAATTTGTTTTTGAGTTTCTGAATTCACACATAGGTGACCAGCATTTGGCTGCAATCACTTTGGATCGGTTGGTGTTCAGTCGCTAAGTCGTGTGTGCTTCTTTGCAGCCGCATGGGCTATGTTTCCAGTTGCTAAAGGTTGCCTCGTTGCTAAGTCGTGTGTGCTTCTTTGCAGCCGCATGGGCTATGTTTCCAGTTGCTAAAGGTTGCCTCGTTTGGGGATGACAACCCCAAACATCCGCTGTCTTGTGTACCATGATCTTGAAGCTGAAACGTCAGGTGACACCAGAGAAAGAATCAGTCATGGCTGCTCTTTAAACACGTAGAACACGTCAAACATTCAGTGTTTATCAGTACGGGCTCAGGGAGAATTCCAGCCTTTCCTTAGCACTGGGCAAGTTGGGGTTTATGGTCAAAGTCCACTTATAGCAAATGTTTACTCTGCTGGTGCTTTCCTTTTGCTTCCTGTAAGGATAGTTTCAAGCCCTGCCAGGATCTGAGGTCACAGACTCCTGAGGAGGTTATTAACATATCAATGGAGAGATCTCTCTGGAATCCAGAATTTGGAATAATATTTGCATCTGAAGCTCAGAAGCCGCCCAGGCAAGCCTGCTTATTGATTGCCTTTAATTTCCCCTTAAAATAGTGTCTGCCTCTGAATAAAAGATTAATAGAGGAGGGCTCAGTTTGTCAGTGATTTATACTCAAGTTCTGCCTCCTTTTCATTCAGGAGTGCGGTGCACACACGTCTCCACCCCTGAGACGTTCCTTCTCCAAGAAAAATAGCTCCTGGCCACTGAAGCCTGCAGCTTAATTGAATTTGTCTTTGTCCACTTAATCTTCACGCTTACGAAAAGTGGGGTGGGTGGGATCTGTGCAGGGAAAACATACCTGAAAAATACAGACGCTCGCTGGAAGGATGGGCAGAGGAAAGGGGTAAAATGCCTGTGAAACGTGAGAATCAGGGGTGCCGCTTGAGATGTCTGGGCCACACTTCTTTCGCTTTAGTATTAACGGATTCACCAGTATCATCCCAGTATAAACACAGTGACCTAAAAAAGTAAACTCCTGCACCAACTTGGAGCAGTGCTATCATTTTTGTGCTGGCTGCAAATTTCTGTTTCCTTTTGAGGAAGAAAAAGATGAGAGGAAAGTGAAGATTTCTGTTTCGTGGAAAGATTGGAGACCTCTTTTTTTTATAAATGAAGGACTGTTAATAACATTAATAATAGCAATCATTTATCAAGCACGTTTTTTTTCCTAACCATTGTACTAAATGATTTATACTCTTTATCTCATTTAATCTTGGCTCCAAAACTCTAAGGAGGTCCTATTAATAATCTCATATAGACAAGACTTGGAGAAGTATAGGAATCCCAGTTTTAAACTGGCAGAAGCTGGATGTATTGACTTGAAAAGCCAAGACTCTGATCCTACCAAAATAGGTACAGCCCTATGGGCTGGCCTTACCTACCTTCCTTTCTTCAGTGTGGCGGATGAAGGACGAACCTTCCAGGTGGGCAGCTGGTTAGGACGCAGCAAGGCTCTGAGTCCCGATTCGGTTTCTTACTACCTACTTCCCTCATGGCCCAGTCAGGAAAGACTCTGCCTGCAATGTGGGAGACCCAGGCTCGACCCCTGGCTCGGGAAGATTCCCTGCAGGAGGCACGGTAACCCACCCCAGTATTCTTGCCTGTAGAATTCCTCGGACAGAGGAGCCTGGTGGGCTACAGTCCATGGGGACTGCAAAGAGCCGAACATGACCGAGCAACTCTCACACACACAGTATCTCCCGTGGCTGAGCAGGGTCCCAGACTTCTTGCAACCTGTCGACTTGACCTGCTACAAAGTCAATTTCCACGCAAGTAACTCATGTGCTGTAAAGATGCAGGAAACAGAGAGGAAAGCTGGATCAATAAGAATTAGAATATCCAACGGAACGCATTCCACCCCAGCCAAAGAGAACCACATCCTAGGGCAGAGAGAGGGAACGGCACTCCTGAGGTGCCACTCACCACGAAAGTAGCAATTTTGCCCTAAATACACCTAATGATGTTCCAGGTCGGATCTTCAAGCTCCAGAGGTGCCCGTTTTGAAGGTTTTTAGTTTCCCTTCTTTGATCGGACACGTGGAGGATGATTCTTGGCCTAGGGATCAACGTGGAGCTAGAGTTAAGGTTCTAGGGGGAAGAATAAGACCTGATTTTGGAAGGCAGGGAGCAAACGTGCCTGCTTCCTAGGTTAGGATAATGACTCCTCATTCTGCGACTCTCCGCACGTCCCCTTCCCCTCTCCAGTGACTGGTTCCCTGATTCAAACCAAGAAAATGAAAAGAGAAACAGAGGACACTGGTGGGGAAGGCACCACCCGACTGTCACAGGCACTGCGTCCGAGACGGCAGGCAAGACAAGTGTCTTACACCTAACTACGCTGAACAAATAAATCCTCAAAGGATAACATAATTACCATTTAAGACTTGCTATGAAAAGTTCCATAACGTTAAAGCTATGGTTTTTCCGGTAGTCATGTTCAGATGTCAGAGTTGGACCATAAAGAAGGCTGAGTGCCGAAGAACTGACGCTTTCAAACTGTGAGGCTGGAGAAGACTCTTGAGCATCCTTTGGACAGCAAGGAGATCAAACCAGTCCATCCTAAAGGAGATCAACCCTGGATAGTCATTGGAAGGACTGATGCTAAAGCTGAAGCTCTGATATTTTGGCCACCTGATTCAAAGAGCCCACCCACTCACTGGAAAAGACCCTGATGCTGGGAAAGATCGAGGGTGGGAGGAGATGGGGACAACAGAGGATGAGATGGTTGGACGGCATCACCGACTTGATAGACATGAGTTTGAGCAAGCTCTGGGAGATAGTGAAGGACAGGGAAGCCTGGCGTGCTGCAGTCTGTGGGGTCGCAAAGAGTCGGACACAACTGAGCGACTGAAAAACAACAATGAAAAGTACTGATCTTAGGAGGAGACAAGGGTCTATCTGAGCTGTGTTTGAGCCTCCATCACACCTCCTGCCTCCTTGGGACTCCTTTCCTTTTGTTTCGCTGCGGGGTCTGGCTCACCATGTAGACCCCACAGTGCCTCCCACCAGAGGGCTTCAGACCCTGCTACCAGCCGGTGGTGGCGTGACCTCAAGAGAAGGCACTGAACCTGCAGGAGCCTAGGCCCCTCAGCTATAGAACGGAAACAGCAGAAGTCCACACTCCTAGGTTTATCATTAGAATCAGAGGAGAAACTCAAGGTGAAGCCTTGAGCTGAAGAGACGGGAGCCCCGAGAGTGCTCGATTAAGGCGGGCTGCTAGTCTCTGAAGGCGGCGTCTCTGTTCTGCTCTCTGCTGCGCCCAGAGATACTGGACTGCTTGCTCAGGATGTGACGAGGAACGAGGGGCGTGACTTGGAGAATGTCTCGCCAGGCCAGAAGCCTGGAAACCCTGTAACAGCTGTGTGTCTCTGGGCGAGTCAGGTAGCCTCTCTGGACCCCACTTCCTTCATCTACAAAGGGAAGACCTCAGGTTCCTTGGAGAATTGGAGCTGATGCACAGAGAACACACAGCGAACAGCCGCTGCTATCCATGTTACCTTCTGCTTATTTTTAGACTTTATATAAAACAGAACAAAGCCTAACGATGCCTTTTAATCCCACAGGGTTAGTGGTGTTTATATCCCACTTTCAAAGTGGGATTCTGAAAGTCTCTCTCCCTAGAGTGAATTGTCTCTATTCCTCAACATTTTTCCTGAAAGCTTTTATTTGGTGAGCAAAATTTACATCAGGGATGGGAGATAAGGGATTCATGTGGAGTTTGTCCTTAAAACACTTCTTTAATCTCCACAGTTGCCGTGGAATTCGTGTCATTCTTGCTTGGGTGATTAGATTACATTTCATAAACAATATCCCCTGTGTTTAAAAATCTTTAAACAGCCACTTGTAAGTGGCTTGACATGGACTCCGGTTAATGCCGTTTCTGACGTGGCTTTTCCACTGTCCGCCGTGCTGGCGATCTAGTGTTTGTGTGAGCATCAGGCTCCGAAGTGGAGCCCTCTGTATTTCAGAATCCTCTTTTTTAATTTGAAATATTTCTTGAGTCTTCTGATGACCTCCTGTTGAAGAATTTGAGCACACCAACGATCTCTTATAACCTTCCCCAAATTGGAATTATTGCTGCATCTTTAGATTTCTTATTTTCCTCGCTGTTCATCTTTGTTTTCTTCACTCCAGAACTTTCAAACATCAAAACTGCCAGCTTACCCTCCATCATATGCACGCTGGGGCAGTTGGAGCAAACTGGAAATTTTGAAGTGCATTCTTAAGTTGGGTCTTAACTAAATTACAACTTTCAAATTGAAAGATTTAAACTCCTTTTGTTTATAGACTGCTCTGCAGGTGACTCATTTGACTGGGGCTATTCAATTAATTCTCTTCTGCACAGAGTCCTAGCAGGTTTTCACCTCCACAAATGGGCCTCAGATCCTTTCCCTGCTGCTCCCCACCCCTGCTTATTTGGATGGTGCGTCTACCTGCCTTTTTTCCTTTGTGCTCATTTATTTCTGAGGCTGCCCTGGGTCCACACTGCTGCGCATGGGCTTCTCCAGCTGCGGCGGGCAGGGAGCCACTCTCTCATTGCGGATCTTGTCACTGCAGCGGTTTTCCTTGTCGCAGAGCACGGACGCTGGACATGCAGACTTCAGGAGCTGTGGCACAGGGGCTCAGCTGCTCCAAGGCTTGTGGCATCTTCCCTGACTAGGGATCGAACCCATGTCTGTTGCGTTGGCAGGTGGATTCTTACCCACTGGACCACCACCTACCTGCTTTTCTTGTTTCGTTCTTGCCCTGCTTCACTAGGTTGTTCATAGAGCAGCCAGAATAGCTTTTTGAAATGCACAGTTGACCAGGCCAGCTCCCTATGTAAAACCTTCCCAATGGGTCCCCACCATACCTCGAATAAGAGAAAAGGTCTTCAGCAGAGGTCTGGCCCCTGCTCCTCCTTGAATCACCTCCAGGTACCTCCTCTTACTGGATCGCAGCCACACCCTGACAACCTCTTCATTTTTGAACAAGCCGAGGGTGGCTGGGCCTGAAAGCTTTGCTCTTCCTTTCTCCTGGGCCTCCAGGGCTTGGTTGCCCAGCTCCTTCCTGTCTGTATTCAGCAGAAACGTCCTGTCCTTAAGGAGCCCTGTGGCTCCCTGGTGACGCAGTGGTGAAGAGTCCGCCTGCCCATGGAGGAGATGCGAGTTCAATCCCTGAGTCGGGAAGATCCCCTGGAGGAGGAAATGGCCATCCACCCCGGTGTTCTTGCCTGGAGAATCCCACAGACAGAGGAGCCTGGCGGGCTACAGTCCACAGGGCCACAAATGAGTCGGACAGGACTGAGTGGCCTAGCGCGCGTGCACACAGGGGCCCTCCCGGAAGCCCCCTTGTCCCAGCTACAAGAACCATCCCAGTCACTCTGACCGTTCCTAGATTTACTAACTTCATAGCACGGAGCTTTTTTATTTGTTTATTCTAACTTTGTTTTCTCTTTTTTAGGACAGGGCGGGGCAGGAGCGGTCAGCCTTGGCACTGGGACAGCGGGGCCAGACGACTCTGTGCCTGGGGCTGCGGGCTGACCTGTGCACCGCGGGCTTCAGCTGCATCTCTGGTCTCTGCCTACCACGTGCATCTTCCTCTGCGCCCCGAGTCGTGACAACAAAAAAGATCTCCAGTGCTGACATGGAGAGTGGACCCGTGGGCACAGTCGGGGGAGAGGGCAGGCTGAACCGAGACGGTGGCACTGAAATAGATGCGTGACTGTGTGTGGAGCGGTGAGCTGGAGGGAGGCTGCTGTGTCAGGGAGCTCAGCTCAGTGCTCTGTGAGGGCCTGGGCGGGGCGGCCGTGAGCGAGAGGGACCCAAGAGAGAGGAGACGCGCTGCACTTACGGCTGGTTCACACGCTGCACAGCAGAAACCAACACAATATTGTCAAGCAGTTATCCTCCAATGAAAACAAAATTGAAAAACAGAAGAAAAATGTCTCCAGACATTGCCAGTGTTCTCTAAAAGGCAAAAATGCTCTTCACGGAGAAGTCCTGGTGTAGAATTCAAGGTCTCGTCTCAGCCTGAAACGGTGCCTGGCCCGTTGTTGGTAAGTAGTCAAGAGCTGACATGTTGAAGAAGTGAACGCTACTCATTCGTGGCGTGTAGTGGTCCACATGGCACGCGGCTACCGAGGGCCTGTGACTGACCTGAGCTGCTCAGGGGCACACGGCCAGCGGGCGTTGGAGCTGGCTTCCACCCAGGTTGGTCTGAAGTCCAAGTTCAGTCTCTTTATGCCACGTTAATATACAGATAATATAACGATGCTACTGCCTGGGTGTTCTCCATACTGATCGCTGTTACGTGCTGCCTGGAACAACCTCAGTTCTCACTACATTCTCTGCAGGCAGAACCGTCCTGAGTACATTATTTAGCTAATTTCATCTATTTTTTACACAGTGCAGAGAAATAAAAGCATTTTAACATCAAGCAGCAACATCCTCTTAGAAAAGCATTGTTGCCCCATACACCTTGATAGCTTTTGAGTGTTAATGTGCTCACGTGGTTTGAAAAGATAGCACAGAAAAGCAGCGTGCGAGGAGCCCTGTGCCTGCTCACGCCTGGCCCAGTCCTGCCCGCTCTGGTCCCTTTCTGTTCCCTGGGTGTCCTTTCAGAGTCTTCTTTTGTGCGCGAAGCACAAACCAACATTTTCTTGTTCAATGTTTTCCTTTCTCAAAGCAAACTGGTGCCACATGCATCTTCTTAGATATCTCGCTTTTTCACTCGTCTCGGTGTCCCGCATTAGGGCACGGAGAGCTTCCTGCCTCTTTTTTTACACCTGCAGAAGACCCTCCCTCATGACCACATGCAGGTCTGCTTCACTGGTTCTCGGCTGCTGAATATTCGGATGGCTGCGTTCTCGCGTCTGCTATAAACAAACAGTGCTGACGTGAATAGCCTCAGTGGGCAGGGTTTTCCTGAGCTTACCAGAGGGATGGTGGCTCAGACAGTAAAGCGTCTGCCTACAATGCGGGAGACCGGGGTTCGATCCCTGGGTTGGAAAGATCCTCTGGAGAAGGAAATGGCAACCCACTCCATCTTGCCTGGAAAAATCCCATGGACGGAGGAGCATGGTAGGCTCCTACAGTCCATGGGGTCGCAAAAGAGTCAGACACGACTGAGTGACTTCACTCACTCACTCACTCACTACCAGAGAGATAAACCTTCGTATTATATAGAACTGCTGGGTCAAAAGGACAGGGCTTTTCACTGATACTGCAGTGGTCTCTGAGTAGAAGAGTCCAGCTATCTAAGTATGGTTATCAGAAGGGTTAACAGATAGATATGAAAAATTGATAAGGATCAGTTACAACAATGGAATGGGAAAAAGGTGGAATTTCAAGGTAGGCAGTCTCAAGAACCTAGAGGAGATATAGACAGAGGTCAAAGATGGGAGGGGGATGGCTGGAGGCAGGATAATGAAGACCACACATTTCTAGCGAAAATTTTCCAGTGGCCAAGATGGGGGAGGGGCTCCAGAAAACACCTCCATTTCCTCCCAGTGTTGGTGAATTTCTGCTACTTTGGGGGGAAAAAACTAGTGTCCACAAGACTGGAGAGATGGAGGACACTGGTGGGGTCTGAGGTCAGTTCCACTCATCTTCCCAGTTTACAGATGAGGAAGGTGAGGTTCGAAGTTGGCCTGACTCCATGATTAAGATTCACATTGTCAGTCTGATAGCTCCCGTTTTGTTCAGCACTCTGTTAAAGGCCATTATTTTTCTTATGTGGATTACTTTTTTAAAAAGTCTTTATTGAGTTTGTTACAATACTGTCTCTGTTTTATGTTTCAGGTTTTTGGCCACAAGGCATGTGGGATCCTGACTCCCGACCAGGAACCCAGGCTGCACCCTCTTTACTGGCAGGCGAAGTCCTGACCTCTGGCCTGCCAGGGAAGTCCCAACAAATGAACAAGTCTTGTTTAAGCATCAACAACGCAAAGAGACTGACGAAAAGCCTAGGACTTTTGTTATTGTTACCTACGTCTTCTTATGTCATTAAAATCAACCAATTATTACCGTTTATATCTTCTGTGTTTCTAAAGGCTAAAGGGACCCATCAAACAGTTTGCCTGAAAACTGTTCACACTGAGAAACATATAAAGTTAAGCTAGCCAGAGGCTTGTAGGATAGGTTTGCCTGCAGAATGCCCACTGAGTGTGGCTATGATTTGAATTTCCTGCTCCCGGGAGGACGCGTCTCTGGGAATGGCAGCCGTCTCTGAATCAGCATTAAGTGTCTGCTCTGCTCGTTCCCGCTTGCTCGCGTTCACACGAGGACTCTGGGCCGATCTCTCTCACCTGTTCTTCCAAGTCGCCCATGGCGCCTCCTCTGGTTGCCTTGATGGCCACAGGCCCTTCATCCTGCCCCATCACCCTTCTGCTTCCTGGGCCTTTTATCCCTGCTTTCATTCAAACTTCCAGTAGTACATTTCCTTTAAAAAATAAAAATGCACGCAGAGACGTCTTGGTGGTCCAGTGGTTAAGAATCCTCCTTGCAATGCAGGGGACCTAGGTCTGACACTTGGTTGGGGGAATCTCGATTCCGCATGCCACAGGGCAACTGAGCCCACGCCACCCCTACAGTGATCTGTGTGCCTGGACTGAGGGCTGACGCAGCCAGTGAGGGGCTGCCCACGTGGCACCAGTGGTAAAGGACCTGCAGGAGAGGCAGAGGGCTTGGGTTTGACCCCTGGGTCGCGAAGATCCCCTGGAGGAGGGCATGGCAACCCACTCCAATCTTCTTGCCTGGAGAATGCCACAGACAGAGGAGCCTGGCGAGCTACAGTCCATAGGGTCACAAAAAGTTGGACACGACTGAAGCAACTTAACCAAAGAAGCCAAATAATATTTGTTTAAAAAATGCAGGCAGGAGAACAGGCAGGACTCAGAATCAGCACTGCTCTCAAGTCTGCGCCGTAGAAAGCCACAGTGCCCTGGCCGGAGGGAGAGAGCATGGCCGCCAGGAAACTGAGGTCCTATGATAGGACTCGGAGCCAGGGGAGGCGCCCGCACGTGTGTGTGTGCGCACACGCGCACGCGCTTGTGTCAGTGTATGTATTGGATTGTTACAAATTTATTTCGGGGATTTGCGCAAAAAGGTTTCAAAACAAATAGCCTCACAAGGAATTCCTGACACCCAGGGCAGCATTGACTAGGAGATGAAGCAAAGAGCAAACGTTCAAAGGGTTAGTCACTCAGTCATGTCTGACTCTTTGCAACCCCAAGAACTATAGCCCACCAGGCTCCTCTGTCCATGGGATTTCCCTGGTAAGAATACTGGAGTGGGGAGCCATTCCCTTCTCCAGGGGTCTTCCCAACCCAGGAATCAAACCCAGGTCTCCTGCACTGCAGGCAGATTCTTTACCGTCTGAGCCGCCAGGGAGCCCTGGAGGAGATGAAAGGCGTCACACCTGCGGGCTCTGGCTCTGGTCTCCATTTAGCCAGTAACACCACGTTCTTCAGTGAGATATATTAACCCACAAAATTAGAAGGCGTGATGGTTGAGGATGGATTGGCAAGTGACGATCCAGGGACCAAATTCAGTTTATGTCTAATTTTGTAACTTACCGGTCATTTGTGAACTGTATTCTTGAGTAGGGTTTTGCCATGCAGATTTGGAAGGAAGAACGTTCTAGGATGGGTTGGCAAACCTCAGACTGTGAGCCAAACGGGGTGCACCTGCTTGCTTTCACGCAGTTTCCTTTGAGGACAGCCATGTCCATTTATTTACATGTAATCGACTGTTGCTTTCCCTCTGTAAAGACAGAAGACTGGATGGCCCCTGAAACCTGAAATATTTACTGTCTGACCTTCTACAGAAAATAATTTGCTTGCCCCTGGTGTTTGGGTTAAGCAATTAGGCTGTCAACAGCCTTTATCCAAATCTCACTCCTACAGCTTCCTTCTGTGTAATTTGGTTACAAACCTATAAAACCGGAATACAAATACCTCGGGGTTGATGTGAGAAGTGAGTTCAATAATCCTAGTGGTGTTGACTCTGCGAGAGTTACTCAGATTCATCTAAATTAAAGGTTTCCAGAGCTTTCCCCATATTCTTGGATCTTTTCTATCCTTATAAAAATGAAACATCAAAAATATTTGAGGAATTTGTGCAGCCACCCTTCCTGTTCCAGGAATATAAAACCATAAAATATTTGCAGTGCATTTTTAGTGTGCTTAATGTTGATTAATAGAGGCATGGCCACTTAGGAAGCATCCGCTGGTGTGCCTCGGATCAGTGCACTCCAGGTATCACTGCACTTCAGGGCTGAAAAATTAGGGCATCAATGAAATTTCTAGGAGACCAAAACTTGATATAATAGGGTCAGGATTCACAGTGACCCTCCATAGCACCAGACGAAGCGCTGGAAGAAATAACATTTGCCAGGGGTTGCCGTGGGTTCTGGCATCAATTATTTAAGTCTGGGAATGGGGAGACATGGCCAGACAGCAGCTCCTGGGAAGCAGATCTGGGGCTCCTTGTTGGCCACAAGCTCAATTTGAGCCAGATGTATGCAGCTGCTGAGGAAATGATCGCAGGCTGCGTGCGCAGGGGCAGGAGAGGCTGGGTCCAGGGAAGGTGCAAGGCTCCAAGGCTGGCAGAGGAAGAACACAGTTTAAACGAGCGAGGCAGCGCGCGTGTGGGCCAGGGAGGCGAGCTGTGCAGACACAGGTGAATCTGAGTGGGGAATCTGAGTGGGCTGCAGCAGGTCGTGCAGACGGAGGGGCGGTGGGGCCACAGGCTGATGAGTCAGTGAGCGGCGTCTGTCAGAGTGAGCGGTGACCCGAGGATCTGGGGATGTTTCCCAGGGAAGGGAGTGGCCACAGGAGACGGAGCGCTTTTTCTCTTTCTAAATGCTTTTTATTGGCGTGCGCGCTTAGTTGCCCAGTCATGTCCAGCTCTTCGTGGCCCCATGGCCTGTAGCCCGAGAGGCTCTTCTGTCCCTGGAGTTTTCCAGGCAAGAATACTGCAGTAGGGGGTCACTTCCTCCTCCAGGGGAGCTTCCCGACCCAGCGATGGAGCCCGGGTCTCCTGCACTGGCAGGTGAATTGTTTGCACTGCACCACCTGGGGAGAAGGCGATGGCCCCCACTCCAGCACTCTTGCCTGGAAAATCCCATGGACGGAGGAGCCTGGTGGGCTGCAGTCCACGGGGTCACTAAGAGTCGGACACGACTGAGCGACTTCACTCTCACGTTTCACTTTCATGCATTGGAGAAGGCAATGGCAACCCACTCCAGTGTTCTTGCCTGGAGAATCCCAGGGACGGGGGAGCCTGGTGGGCTGTGGTCTATGGGGTTGCACAGAGTCGGACACGACTGAAGTGACTCAGCAGCAGCAGCAGCAGCAGCACCTGGGAAGCGCCGGTGTTTGTTATTAGCTTATTTATGGCTGGGCTTGGTCTTCGCTGTGGGGCAGGCTTTCTCTAGCTGTGGTTATCGAGGGCTGCTCTTCACTGTGGGGTGTGGGCTTCTCATTGCAGCGGCTTCTCTTGTGTGGAGCACAGACTCCAGGGCACACGGGCTCAGCAGTTGCAGAATACGGGCTTAGTGGAGCCGAGGTGTGTTGGATCTTCCCAGGCCAGGCATCGAACCTATGTCTCCTGCACTGGCAGGCGGATTCTTTACCACTGAGCCACCAGGAAAGCCCAAGAGGGAGCTTTTTGAAAGCCCCAAAGTTCTTCCACATGGAGGAAACAGCCTTACTATCTGTATAGTTTTCTGGCAAACTTTGGGAGGACAAATGTGATACCTTTTGGGGTATCAGTTTAGCTCACAACAGCTTCTCCAACACTCCTGTGTGTACCCCCAGTCCATGATCTCAAGAGAGGTGAGTCCCTGGCGGAGGCATTTGTCCTTCACAACCCTGCCTTCCTGTGACAGCTTATGCCACAAGGCGTGGACGCTCGCCAGAAGCCAGATCGATCCATCCTTTCTCTGGGGAATGTGGAATTGCCTTGGGGCTGGACTGCCAGGCTGCTTCTCCATCTGATAGCGTCTGATACGTGTAAACACAGGACGGCCATTTGCCCCCATAATAAGAGAGTAGTAGAGAAAGGAATCTGCAGAAGAAAAGCGTGAGGCAGGAGTGCAGAGAGGCAGAAGATGGGGGGTCTTGTCTGGCTGGATCCTCTCGTCTTCACTTTCTTTTAGTGTTTACTCTGGCTGTGCTGGGCCTTGTTTGGGGGCACAGGGTCCTCACTGTGGCCCTTGGGCTCTAGGTCACCTGGGCTCAGCAGCTGCGTTAAGTGGGATCTTAGCTCCCAGTGTGTGCATGCACGCTCAGTCCTGTCCGACTCTTTGCAGTCCCATGGGCTGTAGCCCAGACCAGGGACCGGACCCAGACCCCCTGCACTGGGAGCACAGCGTCTTATCCAGTGACCACCAGGCAGGCCCGTGAGCCTCCCGTGTCTTGGCATTCTTTCCTCCCAAAGCCTAACTGCCTTCCTGGACCCGGAGCTCCTTGTACCCTTCTTGCAAATCCCCTCCCTTTTTTATTATCACCAGTCCAGCTGGGCTGCTTCACTAGTGACTGAGCGTCTTAAGTACTGCAGAGGGCAGCAGCAGATGGCCAGTGTATGGAAGACATAATGGCAAGTCCAGTTCGGCCACTGGAAGAGTAGCCTCAAGAAGTTTATTTATGTTTCTGAGATCATTTAAGTAGGAGCTGAATGACCCTAGGTAATTGGGAATCATAAGGAGATGGTTGGATGGCAGCACCGACTCAATGGACACGAGTCTGGGGAAACTCTGGGAGATGGTGATGGACAGGGAAGCCTGGTGTGTTGCAGTCCATGGCATCACAAAGAATTGGACACAACTTAGCAACTAAACAACAACAAGGAGAATCTTGCCTTGGATTTCAGAGTTTTGAAACTGACTGTGGGTTTTGCCACTCCCTTGCTTTGGGTTCTTAAATAATGTTCTTAAGCTTTAGTGATCCTGGGTNTTTTTTTTTTTTTTTTTTTTTCTGCAGAAAGGGGGAGAATAGGCATACCTCATAAATAAATTGTGTGGATAACATAACCTAATACGCTAGCTTCTTACTACTCCTGTAAGAAACTGCAACAAACTTCAATTCAGTTCAGTCGCTCAGTTGTGTCCGACCCTTTGAATCGCAGCACGCCAGGCCTCCCTGTCCATCACCAACTCCCCGAGTTCACTCAGAC
>SJYF01000037.1:2081534-2094631 GCA_006410515.1 Procapra przewalskii | reverse complement strand
AATAGATGTTTTTCTGGAACTCTCTTGCTTTTTCCATGATCCAGCGGATGTTGGCAATTTGATCTCTGGTTCCCCTGCCTTTTCTAAAACCAGCTTGAACATCAGGAAGTTCACAGTTCACATATTGCTGAAGCCTGGCTTGGAGAATTTTGAGTATTACTTTACTAGCATGTGAGATGAGTGCAATTGTGCGGTAGTTTGAGCATTCTTTGGCATCGCCTTTCTTTGGGATTGGAATGAAAACTGACCTTTTCCAGTCCTGTGACCACTGCTGAGTTTTCCAAATTTGCTGGCATACTGAGTGAAGCACTTTGACAGCATCATCTTTCAGGATTTGAAATAGCTCAACTGGAATTCCATCACCTCCACTAGCTTTGTTCGTAGTGACGCTTTCTAAGGCCCATTTGACTTCACATTCCAGGATATCTGGCTCTGCTTGAAAAAGAACAAATCTATTATTTTCCAGTTCTGGAGGTCAGAAATTCCCTCTGGAACTTATAGGGGAGAACCCAATTCCTTGGTTTTTCCAGCTTCTGGAAGCTACGTGCCTTCCTTGACTCACAGTCCCTTCCTGCATCTTCAGAGAGCATCACTCAGCCTCCACCTCCTCATCACAGCTCCTCTGATGCTAAGCCCCCCACCTCCATCATTCATTTACAGAGACTCTGATTATACTGGCCCCTCTGGGTGATCAAAGGTACTCTCTTAAGCCCATTTGCAGGGCAGCAATGGAGACACAGATATAGAGAACAGACCTGTGGACACAGTGGGGGAGGGAGAGTGGGACGAATGGAGAGAGTGGCAGGGAAAGATACACATTGCCAGATGTAAACAGACAGTCAGGGAGAACTTGCTGCATCACACAGGGAGCTCAGACGGGAGCTCTGTGACAGCCTAGAGGGGTAGGACGGGGTGGGAGGTGGAGGGACGTCCAAGGAGGAGGGGACATACGGTACCTAAGGCTGATTCATGCTGCTGTGTGGCAGAAAGCAACACAATATTGTAAAGCAATTGTCCTCCAATTGAAAAGATATATATATATATATTTTTTTTAAAAAGACACTCTCTCATGTAAATCCTTAACTTCATCACACCGGCAGCGTCTCTCTTGCTACAGGAGGTACTGTACTCACAGACTCCAAGACTGGGATGCAGGCATCTTCAGGGGGCCGCTATTCTGCCTCCAGACCTAACTATAGGAAGGGCTAACTTTTATCGAAAGCTGTCTAAGAGGCACTGTACTAAATTCTTTTATGCAGATTGCTTTAACGAGGCATCATCACAGTTCCAGGAAAGAGGCTCAGGAAGGTGAAATGATTGGCCTCAGAACACCCAGTTGGGAAGCGGCAAAGGCAAGACTTGTCATTTTACCCTGGGGTCCTCTCTGAACCACCCGTGAGGGCTGCAAGGCCATAGGCCTAACTTCAGGCTGTAGAGTCTGTGGAAACCAGAAAGGACTCAGGGCCGTCTTCCGAGCTCAGTTGCTGCGGAGCTCCGGCCCGTAGGCGCCAGTGTTCCTGTAGAATCCCCACGTCAGCACCGTTCTTGTGACATGGCCCAGTTATGACATCCTGGAAACCAACTCAAATGTTTAAAAAAACTTTGTGCAGCCAAATCATATAGAGTGATGGGTGTGCCTCACCCCTACGCTATTAGTTTAAGGCATCTTCAGTAATAAACTGTATATATACTTGTATTTGAAGCTCTCTGGCTCGTCATGATGGCTAACAGGTGGTTAGCAGCCACTATATGCCTGGCATGATGCTGCCTCATTTCACTCACTAGTCTGAGTTCTTAATTAAGAATTTAATTCCTTAGTTGGAAAGTCATTTTTATTTTTAATGGGATTCTTACCGGCAAGTGTAAGATGTTGATGAAGCCTCTTCTAGAGCGAAGGTTTTAACCTTGGCCTTCCCTGGAGGCTCAGATGGTAAAGAATCTGCCTGTAATGTGGGAGACAGGGTTTGATCCCGGGGTCAGGAATATCCCCTGGAGAAGGGAATGGCCACCAGCTCCAGTATTCTTGCCTGGAGAATCCCATGGACAGAGGAGCCTGGTGGGTCCATCGGGTTGCAAAGAGTTGGACACAACTGAGCAACTAACACTTTTCAGTCGATCTTGGTTCCAAACTTGGCCACCCCGTTTCACTGCCTGTGGTGGTGAGCAAGTTACTGTACCTCTCAAGGTATTTTCTCGTCTATAAAGTTTGTTCAAAGCTTTCTGAAAGGATCTCTATGACAACATGATCGTAGGTGGAAGTACTTTCTGAAGTACCATACAGATATTACTTATAATTCACACGTAATTTACCAGAAGAACTGACTCAGGAGGTAAACAGCACAGAGACTGTGGTTCCTGTTATAAATAGATGATTGAGATCAAATGTGACGTTTCAGCTAGAACTCGTCACATATCTAGTCTCAGGGCTGGAGGGAGCCTCCACTGCACAGCTTCAACTGTCCTGGAGCTTTGCTGACGGGCATTTGCCGGCTGGGAAACAGGAGTACAGGTATCACCTTCTCGAGTTTCTAACTCACTGGGAAGATCTGTTTCTACAGTGGAGACTCACAGATCCAAGTGGCAGCAAAGACTGGGTCTCAGGGAATTCGGGTGCTGCTTGCAAACTGGTCTCAAATAAGACAGCTTTAGGACTTTTCCGTTTTCTTGACTCAGTTTTCCCACCTGGCAAATGGGGCAAATTGGAAGAAAATTATGTAATCTCTAATATGATCTAGCCTGTTACTTTAAAAAAAAAAATAGACTAAAAAGAGACGTGAATTCCTTGCCAAGCAGTTTTAGAACGTTTTCTGTTTTCCGAAGCCGTTTCTGTCTTGGAGAGGAGAATGGCAGTTACTAGGGGCTGGGGTGGGGACAGGTGACGGAATAGGAGAGACGTTTAAGGTACCAACTTGCAACTGGTAGAAAAAGAAGCCCTGGATCTGGCACACGGCATCGTGACTGCCGCCAACAGTGCCGCTCAAGAAACAGCACGTTTGCTGACAGACTAGATCCTAATTATTTCCGCCACAAATAAGAAGGTAATCATGAGACTCGATGGACGCATTAGCTAGCACGACAGTGGCAATCACATTGCAATTATAAATTAATCAAACCAACGTGTAGATCTTCAACTTACACAATGTTATATGTCAAACACATTTTAATTTAAAAAATGCTTTCTGTTTTAAAGGCATCTGGATTAAAGAAAATTTAAAAGAGAGAAACAATGAAAGAACCACTCAGTAATATCCCAACAACCTAAAGACAACCAATAATTGATTTGTATTCTTTTTTTTCTATCCCTAAACTCTTGGTTGCTGGGGCGGTGGGGTGGGGTGGGGGTGGCTGGGGCGGAGGAAGGGATAGTTAAGGACTTTGGGAAGGTCACCTACACACAGCTTTATTTAAAATGGATAACCAGCAAAGCCTACTGAATAGCACGTGGAACTCTGCCCAACGTTATGTGGCAGCCTGGATGGGAGGGGCCCGTGGGAGGATGGGTACATGTGTGTGTGTGGCTAAGCCCCTTCGCTGTCCACCTCAAACTATCACAGCATTGTTAATCGGCTATACCCCAATACAGCATGTTTCTGGTGTTAAATAAATAAGAAATCATTGTGCTCATGAATAAAAAAAATAAAGGCATCGGGACATGAAGCTTTTATAATGTTTATGTTGCCAAAGTTAAACGTTCAGACAAGACCTCCGCCTTTTGGTCGTGACCTTCCAGCTTTCACCTTCAGAGGACGCCACGGTCACAGGGTTCTGGTGTATTCTCCAGAGCCGGTCTGCGCCAGCGTCTCTCTGTTGGGGGTAACTGACCCTCGGGGGCGGTGGGCAGTGTCTGGAGACAGCTTCAGCTGTGACCGCTGAACGAGTGGCACAACTGGCACCTGGCGGGCAGAGGCCAGGAGTCTTAGCGACGCCCGGGCCCCCCCCAGCAAAGAACCATCTGGCCCCGAATGTCAACAGTGCCGAGGCTGAGAATCCTTGTTGTGTGCACGTATTAGCACATACAAGTGTGCGCACACACACACACACACACACACACACCCGCTTTCTTATACATGAGTGGTAGACACACCACCCACTTCATCGCTTCCTTTTCCCTGAACTGTGGAGATTGTCCTGTATCTGCACAGACTCTTCCAAGCTGCAGAACATCCTGCTGCATAAATGACGATTTATTTGCTCAGCCTCCTGTTGAGAGACATTTAGATTGCTTCCAGCTTCCACAAACAATACTGTCGCGATTATCTTACTGTTCTTATTTATTTTTGGCTGCTCCGGGTCGGTTGCTTTGCTGGGCTTTCTCTGCTTGAGGCGAGTGGGGACTCCTCGTTCTCTCCTCGAGCAGCCCCGGCTCCAGGCTAACTGCGCGCTTCCGCGGTTGCAGCGCGTGGTCTCAGCAGGTGCGCCTTGCGGGCTCTTGAACGCGGGCTCAGAGGCTGCGGCGCACAGGCTTACTTGCTCCACTCCTTATAGGATCTTCCGGAACCCGGGATCGAGCCCGTGTCCCCTGCATCGGCAGGTGGGTTCCTATCCGCTGTGCCACCGGGGAAGTCCAGCGCTGCTATGCTGCCTGTTCACAGACGCCCACGTGCCGGCGTCGTCAGCCTGCTAGTTCCCGCAAGTGGAGAATCTGGATCACGCAGCGGCGGCTTTAAAGCGCGAGACATGCTGCTCCGTTTGCGTCTGCTCAGTAGCTCGGTCATGTCCAGCTCTTTGGGCCTCATGGACTGTAGCCTGTCAGGCTCCTCTGCCCGTGGAATTTTCTAGGCAGGAGTACTGGAGTGGGTTGCCATTCCCTTCTTCAGAGGATCTCCCGACTCAGGGATCGAACAGACCCGAGGCTCCTGCACCTCCTGCGCCGGCAGGTGGATTGTTCACCGCTGTGTCACCTGGGAAGCCTCAAATGTCGCCAGGTGTTACCAAAGGTCCTGAAAAGACAAGAGACTTTACGTCGCTACTGCGGATGGAGAGAGTGGACCTCGTTGGCGCCCTACCAGGAGAATACTGCCTTTCTGTCCTTCAGTAGATTCGGTTTCAGTTAACTGCACACTTCAAACCAACTGCAATTTCCAACTGCTCATTTTTCAACAAATATTTAATTCTTTGTGTCAGGTGCTGGGGTGGGGTAGGAGGGGAAGAATAGATGTTTTTAAAATTTTTACTTTATATTGGAGTATAACCAATTAACAATGTTGCGATTGTTCCAGGTGGACAGCAAAGGGACTCAGCCACACAGATACATGTATCCATTCTCCCCGAAACTCCCCTCGCATCCAGGTTGCCGAAGAAACACTGAACAGAGTTCCCTGTGCTATGCAGTGGGTTCCTGTTGGTTATCCATTTAAAATACAGCAGTGTGTACATGTCCATCCCAAACTGCCTATCTCTTTCCCCCATCGGAAGAATAAATCTTGGTGACTACCCTCAGAGGTACTCCCAGTAGATCGAAGGACACACGGTTTGTCCTGGAGTGCAATAAACTCCACAAATCAGGCCCTGCACAGCAGGGCGCCTGGGGGCTTCCCTCGTGGCTCAGCAGTCAAGGATCGACCTGCAGTGCAGAAGATGCGGGTTTGATCCCTGGGTCAGAAAGATCCCCCGGAGGAGGGCACAGCAATCCACCTCAGTATTTTCGCCAAGAAAGTGCCATGGACAGAGGAGCCTGGCGGACTATGGTTAATCTGTTGCGAAGAATCAGACGTGACTGAAGCAACCGAACCTGCAACTAGGCAGGCGTGACAGGCACCTCATTTTGCTTTCTGCGTTCATGTGGGCCCACTGTGTGTCTCATCTCTTAATGTTTCAAGAGATGCTCAGAAAGTAGAGCTTTATATTCGGGCAAAAAATTCAAATGATTATAAAACATTGTGAGAGTCAGAGAAATCAGGTTTGAAGGGAGGAGCTAGCCTGGGGACCGTAAACTGTAAACCTCTGATGTTCAGCTTTGACTGCTTCTCGAGGAGACTAATGGGTGCAAACCCTCCCCCCACAGGCACCAGGGCTGTGGCGCATATATTTGCCTGCATCCTTATTTCTTCAGGATAAATTCTCACCGCTGGAGCTGCTCAATAAAATGAAATAAGGTTCCAAGGCACTTATATATTGCCAAGGCTATCCCAGGTTCCCTTGCCAATACTGGGAATTAATAATAGAAGCACCCTTCCGTCAGTTTTATAGTTAAGATATTGTCATTGTCATTTTATTATTCATGATATTCTTGGCTTAAAAGTCTGGTGATTACACAGATCTGGACACTCACGCAGCACTGGTAGGAGAGCAGAATGATGCAGCTGCTTTGCAAAATAGTTGCCAGTTTCTTAAAATGTTAAACATATACCTAATCTATGACTCAGCCATTCCATAATTAGGTGTTTTTCCAACAGAAGAGGAGATAGATATGAAGACTTGTGCACAAATGTTTATGAAGGCTCTAATAGCAATAGCCCCAAATAGAAAATAACCCACACACGTGTCCATCAACAGATTCATGGGTAAACAAATTACGGTTTGGCCATTCAATGGCATATTACCTGGAATTGTTGATACATGTGATAATATGGACGAATCTTAAAATCATTATGCTCAAAGATGCCAGACAAAAAAGATTGACATGCTGTATGATTCTACTTACTCTAAAATCTCTAGAAAATACACATTAATCTACAACGACAAAAAAGCAGTTTTTGTTGCCTGGTGATGATAATGGGGAGCAGAAAAGAAAGCTTACAAAGGAAATTTGAGAATAAAGGATACACTCACTCATTGGCAGTGGTGGTTTGACAGGGATGCATGTAGGACTGAGCACATTAATACCAAACTGTACTCATTAAAAATGTGCAGTTTATCAAGTGTTAATTACATGTCAATAAAACTGCTTTTTAAAACCTCCCCTAATATTACATTCTCCTTGTCGTTTTGTTACTCTTACTGCTATTGTTTACTAAGCAAGGACACTGAGCATGATCAGGCTGCCTGCTGGAACTGCGCAATTCCGGGAATTCATTCCAAACAGGCCAGGATGTGAGTGCGCCCCCTGGAGGTGTGTAGTGAAGGCGGCAGCCTCGCTAGTAAGTTGGATACACACCCCTGGGTTCACTGAAAGCTTTTTCTACTTCTTGTGGGAGCTGCCTTTTGGAAACATTCCACAAGCCCTCTCTGCATACTAAGTCAGGTTCTCAAAAACGAGTGCCTGTCGTCTGGGTGGCAAAGCTGTCTTCCAGCTTTGCATTCTGGAGCTGATTTTGCTGCTGATGAACCGGTGGCATTTGCTTCTGATCTGATAACGTATTTCTTGGCACAGCACTGCCTTGTGAATGCCTTTCCTGGCATCTAGAACCACGGCTTCAGCACGTGTTACTTTAGAAAACAGGTTTGTCCAGCAACTTGTCTTTGTAATCTTCCTTGTGATTTGTTTGATTGTCCCTTGTCCCTGAGGTCGGTGCCACTGGCTTACAGGTCAAATGTGTCTCGCTTTAATGGGCATTCTGAGGTGCTTACCAAAAATGCCCCTCAACAAAGCGCCTGTCAAGAGTGCTTCTCGTCTTCTCCCTCCGGTGTTTCTAGTGATCGCCAACACTCATCCAGGTACTGCTAGCTCTATTTTTTCATATAAGGATGCTAACTTTAAGAGAAGTGAAAAATCTTATCCACGGTCACTTTAGGAGTAGGTGAAGAAGCTACTGAGCTCATACTGGTCAGACTCCAAACTTCAAACTGTCTCCCAGCTACAACTCTGGGCTTCACTCTGTTCTTAGGGGGGTCTGTCTGTCTTTATTTGAAAAGAGAAAGCCAGAAACACATTTCATCTTTTAACCCTGATAACAAACGTAAGATCCTGTGCACAGTAGACCTTGAGGTCTGGTGGGTTTTCAGAGGAAAAGTAACTGTTCTGCGTGGGGTGAGATGGAGGAAGGGGTTTCTAAAATGTTTTCATTTCACTCCCACACACAAACATGTAATGGTTCCAAAGGCAGTAAGGCGATAGGCTTGCGCCGGCACACGCGCCTCCAGCGGTCAGATTGCGTGTGATAACGGCAGGGTGAAGCTTCTCGACTTCGGCGCCACTGCAGTTTGGGGCAGGCAGTGAGTTCACAGTGGTGGCCACAGGCCGAGCACTGCCGGACGTTCACAGTGTCCCTGGCCTCTCCTCGCCAGATGTTCTGTGTGTGCGTGTGCTAAGTCGACTCTCTGCAACCCCATGGACTGTAGCTCGCCATGCTTCTCTGTCCATGGGACTCTCCAGGCAAGAATTCTGGAGTGGGTTGTCGTTTCCTCCTCCAGGGAGTCTTCCCGACCCAGGGATCAGGCCCGCATCTCTTCTGTCTCCTGCCTCCTGCGTGCGTGGGCCTCTTCTTCACCACCTGCACCAGGGAAGCGGAGATGCTCTGTGGCGATGGGAGAAGTTGTTTCCAGATGTTGCCAAATGTCCTCGGGGGCAGGAGGTGTGTGGATAGAATTGCCCCTGTGAATTAATTACTAGTCTGTGATTAATAAAGGCTTAACAATGACTTTCAGAGCCCCAAAGAAATATCCTTAGATCATAGGGTACACTGGGCACTTCTCTTTCTCACCCCGACTCGCAGAAATTCCCAATGGAAGCTAAATGTTTGATTCGCACAGTTAGAAGCCTGAAAAACGTTTACTTAAACATATGGTTGATTCAAAGAAAACATTTTTATCATCCTTTTCTCATTACAGATGATACTCATTGAATTCATACTATTCGTCAGCCTCAGTGCTAAGTTCCTTCATGCACGTCATCTCATTTAATACTCAGAGCTTTTAAAAACAGGAATAAATATTATCCCTGGGTTACTGATGAAGAAACAGATATTTAGGGAGATGAAATAACTTCTTCAAACTCACTCAGAACTGATGCATCTGGGATCTTCACCCAAATTTGTTTTATGCTAGGTTCACTTACCATACTGATTTCCAAAATTATATTCACTCACAGTGGGGAATTTAAAAGCCCCAAAACAAAAAAAGAAAAACAAAAGTCACTGCTAATCTCGCCATCTAGCATCACCAGTGTTGACATTTTGTTAGAAATGCATCTAGTCTTTTTTCTCTGCATTTAAAAACATATGTACTTCAGGAAAGTTAGGACATGTTTAATATTCTATTTTTTTCTATTGACATCTGGGACTGCTTTTCCGTCACAGTGTTAAATATTCTTCACTAGCGTCGTTTAACGGGGCTGTGGCATGCGCCAGCAGGGAGCATTTAAGCAAGCCTCTCATTCCGGCCTGCATTCTTTTCTCCCTCCCTTTCCCCTTCCTTCTGTCCTTCCTTCCTCGTCCACGTTATCCACTCAGGATGAGTTCCTGGCTGCTGAATCCTCCAGTAGTGGCCATCACAGCCTACAGCTCTTGATGCAGCTGTGTAACTGGTTCTCCCAAAGGCTGTTCTGATTTACAGTTCATCTGCCCAGTGTGGACGGACATATTTGTTTCTTCCAAAACACTCAAGGCTTTAAACTTAACACACACACACACTTGCAGATGTTACAAAGGAAATCGT
Source organism: Procapra przewalskii (assembly GCA_006410515.1). NCBI lineage: Eukaryota > Metazoa > Chordata > Mammalia > Artiodactyla > Bovidae > Procapra > Procapra przewalskii. The sequence goes on along the minus strand of SJYF01000037.1, from coordinate 2,085,097 downwards.
ATTTGGTTTTTATTTGCATTTTTTGACTCCTAGTAAGTTTGAAATTTCTTTGTGAAATGTATGAGAAATATATGTTCTTTAAAAAAAAGTTCTGGGGCAGCAGTGGTGAAATATAGATTCTCTGAAATATGAGTAATATTCAGATCCCTTTCAAAGAAAAGATCGTCTTGTGAATGCCCTGTTAACATTTACATTGAATTACAGGACACAAATGCAGAGTAATGTAAGAGAAGGCTTCCGTTTCTCACCCTTCCAGTTCTTCAGGAACCCTACGATCAAAGCAAGCTTACAGATTGACACAAAACAAAGCTATGAAAACTGCTAACCCCAAATCAGCCGCAACAGTTCAACATGGCGGCTGGAACAACTGCACAGAAGTGAAACCTGGAAATCTGTGCAGGCAGCCTGGGCCCCAGTCACAGGCTCTTTCTGACAACGCGATGACTCAGCCTGCCCACCACGTTTCATCTCTGGGACCAAGGGGAGAGAAACAAAGGCTTCCTGGGCGGACGCACCCTTCACTCGGTCAGCCTGCCTCTCGATCCTTCCCAACCATCCCACAAATGAAGTGATGTAACTCGGGGCCAGTGACTGTTAGCCCTAGCCCAGGAGCCAGTTCAGTTAGAATATGGAAAGATTTATTTCCAGATGACTTGTAAAAAAAGGAACATAAAATGAACATAAAATTATTTTCTTTTCCTTTTAAACTTAAAAAAATTGGAATATAATTACTTTACAAAGTTGTGTTAGTTTCTGCTGTACAATGATATTCTCTTCTTAAGACAACTTGAAAAGCTTTCACTTTGCTGGATTCTGAAAGCATAGAGCAGGGATCAGACAAACTGAAAGCAAGTCAGAGCCACAACTCTCTCATCTGTAAAATGGAACAATAATAACTACCTCATGGGATTGGAGTGGGTTGAGTAAGAATAATGCAGACAGGCTGCTCAAAACACGCCAACATGTTCTCAGTTCCTCAACTGGTTTCTGTGGGATTTAAAAATGACTCTAAATATGTTGTCTTTACAGGAGAAATGCTGCATTCCAAATTGGGACCACGAGTGATTTTCTAAAAAGTCCCCAAAATACATGCTCCAGGGTTCCCACATTTGTTCCCCTTAGCCTAGGGGTAGCTGGAGGGCTCTACAGGAGAATTTGTGTTCATTTCTATTGGTATGATTCAATTTGATTAGTCTCCCTGATCAAATAGCTGTATTTGAAGCGATTCTTCTAAGTGAGAGAATTACTGGCTTCTATGCTGCATAAACAGCTTCCCTGGTGGCTCAGATGGTAAAGAATCTGTCTGAAAAGCAATAGATGTGGGTTCAATCCCTGGGTCAAGAAGATTCCCCTGGAGAAGGGAATGGCTTACTGACTCCAGTATACTTACCTGGAGAATTTCGTGGACAGAGGAGCCTGGTGGGCTACAGTTCACGGGCTCGCAGAGTCGGAGACGACTTAGCGACAAAAGAACACCACCACCACGCTGCATAAAGAACAGGAGCCTGATTCCCAACTTTCTGCTTGGGGTCTGACTCCTGCGGAAGGTTCCCTAGGGATCTCTGCTCTCCTTCCCGTCACGTCCCTCCAGGAAGGCAGCGTTTCAGCCCTTCCTGCCAGCAAACTCCTGGGAAAATAAAGCTGGCCTCACTGGAGACAAACCCCATCACGCCAGCTGGCGGGAATGGAATTACATGTATGTTCTGCTGATGCTTCTTGCGTGTCTCCTGAAGATGCAAACGCATCCTCCTCCTTTCTGCAGTAGCAGGAGCGAGTGAAGACACATTTAATGCTTACTCTAAGGCCCTGTGGGGCCTCAGCCCCCAGCCCATACCTCCCTAATGATGCTACTCGGAGCCACACGCTCACGGTGAAAGCCTGCCAGCTCCTCCAAACCTTTCTGAGAAAGCCTTTGGAAGCCCGCCTTGATGATGATGAGCTGAGGTCCAAATTTACATGCAATAAACTGCAAAAACTTCCAGTACAGTTTCACCATTCGGACAAATATCTACAGCCTTGAAGCCAAAGCCCTAACTGACACAGAGCCTCCCGTCGCTCCCCCTCCCCATGAACGCCCCTGTGTCTCTGCCGGTGAGAACTGCCCGGACCTGCAGCAGTTCTCACAGCTCAGGACGGGCTTGCCAGCTCTAGCGCCTCATGCAGATAGAAGCAGGCAACACGTACACGTTTGTGTCTGGCTTCTTTCAGCATCCTGCTGTGTCCTGTTTGTTCTCACGTGGAAAGATCTATTTGCTCATCTGCGGCTGCACCGGGTCTCCGCCGCCGCCCACGGCACTCCTGTCTGTGGCTCAGGGGCTCCCGTCTGTCCCAGAGCGGGCGCTCTAGCTGTGCAGGCTCCACTGACTGCGGCAGGGGGGCTTCCTTGCTCTGAGGCAGCTGGGATCTCCCCCCCGACCAGGAACTGAACACGGTACCCAACAGAGGTAGGAGATTCCCAACCACTGGACCACTAGGGAAGCCCCTGTGATGTTTCTGAGAGCCATTCATCTCGTCGTGTGTATCCTTAGCTCATTCTCATTGACTGATGTTAGCTTGATTTGCTGGCCGTGCCACTTGACGTGCAGAACCTCAGTTCCCCGACCAGGGATCCTGACGTCCCCTCTGTTGCTGTTTAGTTGCTAAGCTGTGTCTGGCTCTTTGTGACCCATGGACTGTAGCCCACCAGGCTGCTCTGTCCATAGGATTTCCCAGGCAAGAATACTGGAGTGGGTTGCCATTCCCTTCTCCAAGGGGCCTTCCCAACCCAGGGATCAAACCAGTAATCTCTGGGTCTCCTGCATTGGCGGGCAGATTCTTTACAGCTGAGGGACGGGGGAAGCTCCATCACTGAGTAATAAACCATGTCACAATTTTGTACCTTGAGTCATTTTTTTCCCCCCACAATTCTGAGGTTGACGGGGAGCTTTCTTGCTCCACTGTGTCAGCTGGAGCTTCAGCCACTGGACACAGAGTTGACGAAAGATGTGCAATAATGCCGTGTATCATTTCCACCATACAAGTAAGTGAGCTCAAGTCAGTTCAGTTCAGTCAGTTCAGTCGCTCAGTCGTGTCCGACCCTTTGCGACCCCATGAATCGCAGCACGCCAGGCCTCCCTGTCCATCACCATCTCTCGGAGTTCACTCAGACCCACGTCCATCGAGTCGGTGATGCCATCCAGCCATCTCATCCTCGGTCATCCCCTTTTCCGCCTGCCCTCAATCCCTCCCAACATTAGAGTCTTTTCCAATGAGTCAACTCTTCGCATGAGGTGGCCAAAGTTTCAGCTTCAGCATCTTTCCTTCCAAAGAAACCCCAGGGCTGATCTCCTTCAGAATGGACTGGTTGGATCTCCTTGCAGGCCAAGGGACTCTCAAGAGTCTTCTCCAACACCACAGTTCAAAAGCATCAATTCTTCGGCGCTCAGCCTTCTTCACAGTCCAACTCTCCCCTCCATACATGACCACTGGAAAAACCATAGCCTTGACTAGACGGACCTTAGTCGGCAAAGTAATGTCTCTGCTTTTGAATATACTATCTAGGTTGGTCATAACTTTTCTTCCAA
>SJYF01000037.1:2057216-2069962 GCA_006410515.1 Procapra przewalskii | reverse complement strand
CAAATGAAACAGGGAAACATCCTTGATCTGCTGCTGCTGCTGGTGGTGCAGCTGCCAAGTGTTGTCTGGACCAATCAGAAGGCAGCAGGCAGTGAGAGGGAGCAGGGCCCTGGGGGTCCCCAGGGGAAACCAGTGTTAACCCTTTGGTTGCTGGATCCTGGGAGTCCCCAGATGGCTCCAGGGAGGGGCCAAGGCAACCTGGGGGGGGGGGTGGACTGCTGGGCTAGAGGAAGCAGCTTTTGACTATCAGTACAGAAACCCTCCCATATCTTAACATCAAAATGTTTCTCCTGGTCATCCTTGTTGACTATAGTCCCTGTTTGAATATATTCACAGATTTCTAACTCTAGAATTCCTGGGTCAAACAGTGTAAACACTTCATCTCAATTATCAAACTTTATCCCTATTATCAATTTTTTCTTAGGAGTCTTTTCTTGTGGGGAACTTAAAAAATAATATTAATAGATGACATTTACGAGAGCCAGGCACATGGCTGGCGACATCTGATAGCCTGCAATCTGCCCAAGGCTATGCAAGTCAGAGGTGATGCTGGGTTTCAAAGCTGTTTCCATAGGACCCTGCAGCGGCCACTCCGCTGACTTCCTCCATCCTAAGGAGACATGAAGAGGAGAGTGATGGTCGTGAGCTCACACACAGACACAGTACACACCCAGGTGCAGATGGAGACAAGATGCTGTGATGAGACCCAAGGTGACAGAGACAAAAGAACGCAACAGATGTCAGGGTGCTGTCTACAGGAACCCATGGTGTCACACGGGAGCACCCAACGATTGGCTGCATGGACTTGCCTTCCTTGAGTCTTGGGTTATCAGGAAATGTGAACAATAACCCACTCTAGCAGGGCTGCAAAGGGAACTGAGTTAACCCACATGAATGACTGGCTTGGCAGTTATTCTTTGGTCTGTGTCCAAGTCTAAAGGCCCCTTCAAACTTTCAAGAACATAATTCTGTGATATCAGAAGGGGGAAGACTTTCCTTTAAAGACTGACCATTCCTCCCAACAATGCCCTAGTCCTGTTCCCAATCACACTAAAAATAAAAAATCTCCCCAATGCCATAAAGAATTTTTATTCACCATAAAAAAATCAAGATATATAATTTTTTATTGTTTTTTTTTTTTTTTTTTTTTTTTNAAAAAAATCAAGATATATAATTTTTTATTGTTTTTTTTTTTTTTTTTTTGCCACACTGCAAGGCTTACAGTGCCTTAGTCCCCTGACCAGGGACTGAACCTAGGATGCCTGCACTGGAAGCCCATAGTCCTAACTACTGGACTGCCATGCTGATATACTTTTCATATACTTTGTTTATTTTACTTTTTATATACTTGATCAGTTCAGTTCAGTCGCTCAGTTGTGTCTGACTCTTTGCGACCCCATGAACTGCAGCACGCCAGGCCTCCCTGTCCATCACCAACTCCTGGAGTTTACCCAAACTCACGTCCATTGAGTCGGTGATGCCATCCAGCCATCTCATCCTCTTTCGTCACCTTCCCTTCCTGCCTTCAATCTTTCCCAGCATCAGGGTCTTTTCAAATGAGTCAGCTCTTCACATTAGGAGGCCAAAGTATTGGAGTTTCAACTTCAACATCAGTCCTTCCATGAACACCCAGGACTGATCTCCTTTAGGATGGACTAGTTGGATCTCCTTGCAGACCAAAGGACTCTCAAGAGTCTTCTCCAACACCACAGTTCAAAAGCATCAATTCTTTGGCATTCAGCTTTCTTTATAGTCCAGCTCTCACATCCACACATGACCACTGGAGAAACCATAGCCGTGACTAGACGGATGTTGACCTCAAATGTTCCATCACAGGTGTTCTGTTTGGTCTGGTTCTGCCTCCCTCCTGTCTGGTCTACCCACTACGGCCTGTGTGGCTTGGACACAACGGGGACCATTTCACGCCTCGGATGGAAGGCTTGCAGTGCTTCTCTCTCCCCTCGCTGTCTGAAGAGTGTCTGAAGTTGGTGTCTAAGATGGCCTAGGGAAGGAACGCAACCCCAGTCCATCCTGTACCCGCTCCCCATTCCCTCTTGCATGGAAGTACAGAGTCTGCACATTCTGGATGGTCTCTGTTTTCACTCTCTTCTGTCTCTATTCCCTTTCTGCCAGACTCAGGGTCTTTGCTCGTCTCTGAAGAGCTGAGACCACTTTCCTTGTTGAGCATGGTGATACCAAGGAAATCCAGTGTCACCTTCTCTGGGAAGCCTCCCCAGTCTGCCTCCCGGTGGTCTGCCCCTGCTCCCCCATCCCTTGTAGTAACCATGATCCCTGAACGCACTGCCTTGTTTTGCTTGGTTATCTGTCCCCACCATGGTCTATGAACCTCTGAAGGCAGCCAGCCATGTTCTGTGAACCAACACCATCCCTAACATCTACCACTCGAGTGGCACTGACGTCCCTTGCACTTGGTGAAGTGATGAACAAGTCTGGGAGGCTTTCACTTAAAGGAGCACCCAGGGCAGCACGTGTGTGTTCATCCTCCATGACAAGAGGTGGGCTGGGGGTAAAGGAGGGACTGGGAATGTGTTCAGTCCCTAGCTGATCTCAGGCGCCGGCTTCAGACGCCCTCTGAGAGTCGCACAGTGTCCAGCATCACTGCAACTCACTCCCAGAGTTATGAGCGCTGGCTCCGCCCCTGGAGTCCATGCTAAAAGACCCGGGGAAACAGGAATGATGTTAGTGGTGAAAATTGCGCTGGCTTCCCCAGAACGTTCCCAGACCCTCCAGGCGTTTCACCCAGTTGCTGGTGCCCAGAAACTGGTTTAAGCCACATTGCTCTGCACACAGGTTTCTTCTGAAGCTCTCACCCTCTACTTTAACAGGTGTGCACAGAGGGGTCTTATTTTTCAAGTATCGGATGCACTGCGAGACAATGACCTTGGCACTGATGGGCTTGGTAGGCAGGGACCATGGGGAACGTTTTGTGGAAGTAGAGTGGGTTCATGCGTGCGTTTGAGAGACAGAGCGAGCAGACATACCTGAGAAGGCAGAGCCGATGCAGGCTCCTCTGCAGGAAAGGACGAAGCTCCAAGACGAGGCTGGTTTGGGAGGCTCCTCAGCGTCTCACGAGGGACCGTGGGTGTCAGGGAAGCTGGGAGGGAGCAAGTGTGTTTGGAGGGACTGGAAAGAGTGGAAAGAAAAGGCTGTATCAGAGCTGAGTTCTGGAAAAGAACCATCATCCCATTCTCACCACTGAGAGATAACCTGCGGTACACTGTGGTGTATTTTCTTTAGAAGTGTGTGTGTGTGAGATACCATGTTGTACACACCCGTTCCCTACAGTTTAGTCAAGAGCATTATAAGCATCCTTTCACGTCACTAAACATGCTTTTATACCTTACTTCTTAGGGCTATGCAGTATTACATTTTCTGTTTTATGTATGCTGTGTGTGCTCGGCTGCTCAGTCGTGTCCGTGTCTCTGTGCCTCCGTGGACTGCAGCCCGCCAGGCTCCTCTGTCCATGGGATTCTCCAGACAAGAGCGCTGGGGTGGGTTTCCATGCCCTCCTCCAGGGGATCTTTCCAACCCGGGGCCTGAACCTCCACCTCTTTACCTCTCCTGCGCGGGCAGGAAGGTTCTTTATCATGGAGCCACCTGTTAGGACAGGACTATAATGTATTTTTCCTTCATTGTGGGATATTTAGGTTTGAACCAGTAAACCACATCAACAATTCCTGAAAAATAAAAATAGAATCCAGGTAAGAAAATAAAATCTCACCTTTTTTTCCCCTTTTCCCTGGTGCGCAGTCTAGTTTCACTGGCTCGCAGGGGCCGCATGGAGAGGCCTCGCACCTGGAACTTCGGGCCCTTCAGCAGGCTGGCTGTGGGGAGCATGGCGCCGGGCTCCCCACTGCCACCAAGATGGCGGCGGGGGCAGCGCGCAGAGGCTGCTCGCGGGACTCGGGTCCAGAGCCTCGCGAGAGTCGGGCCCAGAGCCTCGCGAGAACTGCGCCCCTTCCCGCGGCCCGTCAAAGGGCCTCGCACAGCCTGCTGGGAGAGCGCGCGCTCTGGAGCCGGAGCTCGCCATGTTGTATTCTTGGCGAAGACTGACGCTTTCGTTTGCTTCGTAAGGCAACTGAGTCTCGTTCCGTTGCCTCCAAGGACACCGGGTGGGGGGCCCCTTGCTGGCGCCCCCCTTGGAACGTAGGGAACAGTCCATTTTCTGTTTGTCACTATTTACTACAGTGCAGTTTGGCATTTAAAAATACCGAATTCCCAAACGGACTGGTGTTTGGGAAAAGGCTTAGTGAAGAGTCATGCTTTTTATTTCTTGCCCTTTTCATTGTCATCATTGGTTCGTTTGGGAGTGGTGTTCTCTTGGCCCCGATCCCATGGGAGGTGCTTGGAGAGCAAAGACTGTTCCTCGTCCTGCCCTTGAGGCGCCCCGACGTCAGGACGACACAGACCACGTGAGGGGCCCGCAGTCGAGGAGGTGAGGCGCCACGTGTCGCGGATGGTGCAGCACCTTGAGCGCTCATCACAGTGTGTTGTTTCTGTCGTTTCTAATTAAGAGGTATGTTATTGAGATGCTTGTTTCTTTGTTTGTTTGGGGTTTCTTTGGCGGCCGCGTTTTGAGGCCTGTGGAATCTTAGTTCTCCCACCAGGGATCGAACTGGGACCCTTGGCAGTGAAAGCCCGGAGTCTTAACCCTGGATCGCCAGGGAATTGCTGGTAACTTTTTCTTATGCGTAGGTCTGCTTTAAAATGTGCTTATATCATTGATGGCTCTATGGATTTTCAACTACTTGAACAAGCCTCAGTGAACAACCACCAGATACAAACCCAGACTGTTCTCAGTTCAGTTCAGTCGCTCAGTCGTGTCCGACTCTTTGCGACCCCATGAATCGCAGCACGCCAGGCCTCCCTGTTCATCACCATCTCCCAGAGTTCACTCAGACTCACATCCATTGAGTCCGTGATGCCATCTCATCCTCGGTTGTCCCCTTCTCCTCCTGCCCCCAATCCCTCCCGGCATCAGAGTTTTTTTCCAATGAGTCAACTCTTCCCATGAGGTGGCCAAAGTACTGGAGTTTCAGCTTTGGCATCATTCCTTCCAAAGAAGTCCCAGGGTTGATCTCCTTCAGAATGGACTGGTTAGATCTCCTTGCAGTCCAAGGGACTCTCAAGAGTCTTCTCCAACACCACACATCAATTCTTTGGCGCTCAGCCTTCTTCACAGTCCAACTCACATCCATACATGACCACAGGAGAAACCATAGCCTTGACTAGATGGACCTTAGTCGGCAAAGTAATGTCTCTGGTTTAGAATATGCTATCTAGGTTGGTCATAACTTTCCTTCCAAAGAGTAAGCGTTTTTTAATTTCATGGCTGCAGTCACCATCTGCAGAGATTCTGGAGCCCCCAAAACTAAAGTCTGACACTGTTTTCCCTGTTTCCCCATCTATTTCCCATGAAGTGATGGGACCGGATGCCATGATCTTCGTTTTCTGAATGTTGCGCTGTAGGCCAACTTTTTACTCTCCTCTTTCACTTTCATCAAGAGGCTTTTTAGTTCCTCTTCACTTTCTGCCATAAGGGTGGTGTCATTTGCATATCTGAGGTGATTGATATTTCTGCCTGCAATCTTGATTCCAGCTTGTGCTTCTTCCAGTCCAGCATTTCTCATGATGTACTCTGTATATAAGTTAAATAAGCAGGGTGACAATATACAGCCTTGACGTACTCCTTTTCTATTTGGAACCAGTCTGTTGTTCCATGCCCAGTTCTAACTGTTGCTTCCTGACCTGCATACAGATTTCTCAAGAGGCAGGTTAGAACCCCAGAAACTCCTCTGGTATCCCCTTACACTCCACACATTAGCTTCTGTTTGGTTCTGTATTGTTTTGCTTTGCAGTCATTGTAGGTGCTTTTATTTTTCTTTCTTTTTTCAGATTCAACCTTAGGAAATGGAATCTTGCTTATAGCATTGGAAGAGCAAGCCCTCCTCATGGTGGGGGCGGGGAGGAGAGCTGTTGATGCAAATACAAAAAGGCACAGTTTTAATAATAACCAAAAAAAGTAAGGCATTGAGAAGAGCTGATGAGATGCAGTTGGAGGGAAGAGCATTTACAAGAATGTCATCCTTTGAACCTCTTAGTTCAGACCTCCGCAGGAGAAAATTTATTCTTGGCATTGTCTGGCCCCCGTGTTTAGTAGTCTATCATACATTCATTTCTTTTTCATTCTTTATTCTACCCAGCAAATATGTTGATTGATTGCCTTCTTCAGGTCTTAGACCTATTGTGCTGCTGGAGAGAGAGTAGGATTCAGAATCAATAAAGCTCCTGCCCTCAGGAACTGACAAATAAATAAGAAAAGCATTGTTCTTGTGTTAGTCACTCGGTCCAACTCTGTGCAGCTCCATGGATGGTTGGCCACCAGGCTCCTCTGTCCATGGGATTTTCCAGGCAAGAATACTGGAGTGAGTTGCCATGCCCTCCTCCAAGGGATCTTCCCAACCCAGGGATTGAACCCAGGTCTCCTGCATTGCAGGTAGGTTTTTTTTTTTACCGTCTGAGCCATGGAGGAAGCCCAAGAAAAGCGTATTGCATGTCAGATGGGTGCAGTGCAACCTGGAGAGGACAGGGAACACCAGCAAGTGACCCTGTTTCCTGCAGGCAGGCAGAGGAGAACTTCCTGCAAGGGAGGCCTTTAGAAGAGGCAGATCCAGGAATAGTGTTCCAGAAAGAGACCCCAGCAAGGGCAGAGACTCCGAGGCTTGAGCTACCAGGCGGACCTGAGGAGTGGGAAAGCGAAAGTCGCACAGTCGGGTCTGATTCTTTGAGACCCCATGGACTGTAGCCTGCCAGGCTCCTCTGTCCATGGACTTTTCCAGGTAAGAATACTGGAGTGGGTAGCCGTTCCCTTCTCCAGGAGATCTTCCCCACCCAGGGATCGAACCCAGATCTCCTGCACTGCAGGCGGATTCTTCACCACTGAGGAGTGGGAAGGAGACCCAAATGATTGGAGCCAGAGGATCAAGAGGAGGAGCCTGGATGTGAGGTTAGGTTGTGTTTTATTTTTATTTTTTTGTATTGAGTCTACCGTATGGCTAAGATTTCTCCTACGGGGCAGGAAATATGATATCAGGATGTTCTGGGTGTGCCTTAAGTAAAGCAGCACAAAGAGGAGTCATTATGGCTCATCTGGGGGCTTCCTGCGCTTCACAGGTGGGCGGAGGCGCGTGGTGTGAAGGGCCTCGTGGGCGGTTGTGACGGCTCTGTGTTTACTCTGGGCCATGGAGCCGTGGGGGTCGGGAGCATAAGGTATAAGGTATATGTGACTGGGACTAGATGATGAAGACCATGCTGGCTGCCGCTGAAGTGTTAGGAGGGTGAGAAGGCCATCAGGAAAACCAGTTTGGAGGCTAGTTGGGCTTCCCTGGTGGCTCAGCTGGTAAAGAATCCGCCTGCAATGCGGGAGACCTGGGTTTGATCCCTGGGTTGGGAAGATTCCCTGGAGAAGGGAAAGGCTACCCGCTCCAGTATTCTGGCCTGGAGAATTCCATGGACTACATGGGCTTGCAATGAGTTGGATACGACTGAGCTACTTTGATTTCACTTCACTTCAACACTCCAGAGGGGACCTTCGTAGTCCAGTGGCTAAGAGTCCAGTGCAGGGGGCCCAGGTTTGATCCCTGATCAGGAAACTAGATTCCACATGCCACAGTTAAGAGATCCGTGTGCCACAGCTAAAGCCACTGCCACATCAGTAAATATTAAAACAGATAACACTCCAGAGGAGAGATTGCCCTCTCTGTTATTTATTATTGTTTAACAGACAACCCCTAAATTTGTGCCTTAAAACAGCAATAGTTTATTATTTCTCATGATTCTGTAGGCTGCTCAGGCAGTTCTTTTGCATCACAAGTATCAGCTGGGTCCTATTTTCCTCCATCTTTGCAGGCCTAGTAATTTATTTTTTTTTTAAACTGTTCACCCATATGCATTTGACCTTGTTGGGTGTGAGGTGTTTTTGGGTTTCCGTGAATATTCTCAAGCTTTGTTCTGGGATGCAGTTAAATGACCTGGAAATAGTTTGATCCTTTCAGGTCTTGCTTTTAAGATTTATTCTCCAAGATCAGAGCAGCGTTTGGCCTCCAGTGCTAATTACTCCTTGCCACTGAGGCAAGACCCTTCTGAGTGTCCTGCGCATTGTCCGGAAACTGTGAGGTCGTCCAGTCTGGCTGTATGAGCTCTGTGTGCATGTGTGCTGTGCAGAGTTGCTGCAGGCGTGTCCAGCTCTGTGCACCCGTGTTGGCTGTGGCCCTCCAGGCTCCTCTGTCCGCAGGATTCTCCAGATGAGAATACGGGAGTGGGTTGCCATACCCTCCTCCAGGGGATCTTCCCAACCCAGGGATCGAACCCCTTGTTCTGTGTCTCCTGCATTGGCGGGCCAGTTCTTCACCATTAGCATCACCACTGCAACCCAGTGTGGTTCCCTCTGAAGTCTCGTGAAGTTTCTTCTGGTGTGTGTGCTGATCAGTAGTCAGCCAACACTCCACACAGGTCCTTTGTCTCTGGAGTTCTGTCTCTCCACCCTACTCCTCTCTCTGGTACCCTGCCCTTTGAACTTGGCTGCTTCAGTCTCCCTGGCCTATCAACTCCATCTGTTCAGCTCAGAGAGTCAGTCCTGCTCCTCCTGGATCCTCCCTCTCCAAACATGTTGACTTTGAGATGCTTCTTAATCATCCCAGTAGAGATTCCTTGAAATGTTTTCTGGAAGAATCCATTATAACACCCCAGACTTCCTGGTTCAAGGTTAGTCAAAGACTCGGGTGTATTTCCTGTTACACTATCCAGTGATCGCCTTGACATTTGAGATCTGACTTTAGGCTCAGTCTGGTTGCTGCTGCTGCTGCTGAGTCGCTTCAATCGTGTCCGACTCTGTGTGACCCCATAGACGGTAGCCCACCAGGCTCCCCCGTCCCTGGGATTCTCCAGGCGAGAACACTGGAGCGGGTCGCCATTTCCTTCTCCAATGCATGAAAGGAAAAGGTGAAAGTGAAGTCGCTCAGTCGTGCCCAACTGTTCGCGACCCCATGTTTAAATTATTTCATGTAGTAGGTCTTTGATCTGGTTGATGAGCCTTAGAAGTTAAGCTTTGTTTCTTCCTTGTTTAGCTGAAGGAAGGCATACATTGGTGATCTTGGTTATTCCTTATTTTCAGCATAGATCAGACTTCCCTGGCGCTCCAGTGGTGAGGACTGTGCCCCCAGTGCAGGGGGCGCCGGCTTGATCCCTGGTCAGGAAGCTAGGAGCTTCCCAGGTAGCTCAGTGGTAGAGAATCTGCCTGCCAGTGCAGGAAACTTGTGTTCGATCTCTGGGTCGGGAAGATCCCCTGGAGAAGGAAATGGCACTTCACTCCGGTATTCTTGCCTGGAGAATCGCACAGACAGAGGAGCCTGGTGGGCTACGGTCCATGGGGTCACAGAGTTGGACACGGCTGAGCACGGGGCTCAGGGGAGTAGGTCCCCCGCGCCTCAACTAAAGAGTTTGCGTGCTGCAGTGAGGACCGGCAGCCCCGTGTGCAGCCGCTGAGGCCTGGCGCGGCCCCGTGAGTGAAAATAAATATTATGAAATAGTAAAAAAAATAAATATACTTGAAAGAGGCTTTGTTTTTAACTACTGGACTGCAATGCTATTTGTTAGTCGGGGTTTCCATGCTGGCTCAGCGGTAAAGAATCTGTCTGCAATGCTAGAGACCTGGGTTTGATGCCTGGGTCAGAAAGATCCCTTGGAGGAGGGTATGGCTACCCACTCCAGTGTTCTTGCTTGGAGAATCCCATGGACAGAGGGGCTGGCAGGCCACAGTCTGTGGGGTCACAGAGAGTTGGACACGCCTGCAGCGACTGGACACAAATGGTTAAAGTACTGGCGTTGGTAAGTGACATGGTCTTAAAAAGTTTGCTTAGAAAGTCTTTAAGGTATTCTTATATCAGTCTCACTCACTTCTGCAGAAGCCAAGACTCTTGCTTGCAAATCATGGAAACCTCAAACTAGCGTAAGCAAAAGTCCGAAAAGAAATCCCCTTACAAGACTGGAACTCACAGGCTCATGTAGCTCCAGAGCGTAAGAGCTGCAGAGGCAGGGCCTGACCCCAGCTGCGTCCTCAGACTTGCCTCCCTCTTAGCTCTGCTTGCCTCTCCCTGTCCTCAGTCCCGGTCTGCTGGGACCAGGTTTCTGTTGGCCTTAAGGTTCTGATCTCATGCGGAAACAGAGAACACGTTCCCCAGCACCTCTGGCAGAAGTCCTGTGGGCAGGGGGGTCCCAGTTGGCCAGGCGTGGGTCCGTGATCCTGCTTGGTGTGGGGTCAGGAGGAGGCCAGGGCCCCAAGGCGATGGGACCAGAGCCGGGTTTCTCGTCCCTGGCAGCACTGCTACCCTGGCCTACAGCTCTTTGCTGGGGGCCGTCCTGTGCATCATGGGACCTCTAACAGTGCCCCTGGCCTCTATCCACTGGATGCCAGTGCTCACCTCCCTCCACCTGTCAGGATCACCCAAAATAACTCCAGATATTGCCAGACCTCCCTCAGTGGGCAAAGTCGCCCCTGTGGAGATCCAGTTCTATGGAGGGAGAGTAGTTTTCTACGGGAGGAGGTGCGGGCTGGGAGAACGGGCCTGCGCCCCATCCCTGTGTGCTTTTTGAGCAGAATAGAAGGAGGTGGACCAGTTGTTGGGATCTGCTAATGTGCTGTGAGACTTCTCTGGCGGCTCAGACGGTAAAGCGTCTGTCTTCAATGCAGAGGCCTGGGTTCGATCCCTGGGTCAGGAAGATCCACTGGAGAATGAAATGGCAATCCACTCCAGTACTATTGCCTGGAAAAGCCCATGGACAGAGGAGCCTGGTTGGCTACAGTCCATGGGGTCGCAGAGTCGGACACAACTGAGCGACTTTACAATTCAGTTCACAATGTACTGTGAACCACAGATAGGTGTGATTTAGTGCAGTGCTTTAATTCTTAGAAAATCATCTTGTGACGGGGTTTATAAAAACTCAGGGACATCTGTGAACATGTCTGAGATATGAGTGCTGTGGCAGCATCGGGAAAACAGAAGCTAAGGCTGAGACATGGAGCAAGGTCTGTTTTCTTTCATTGTATTTGTTTTTTGGCCCGTAGCTTATGGGATTTTAATTCCTCCACCAGGGATCAAACCCAGGCCCCAGGAAGTAGAAGTGCAGAGTCCTAACCACTGGACCACCAGAGGATTCCCATACCAAGGTCTGTTTTGGCTCAGTCTTGTACTAGAGGCATGATCTTTCTTATTTATTTAACCTCCCTTAATCCTGGACTTTTTCCAGTATAAAAGATAATTAATGATATCAGACGACAAAACAATCAGAGATGTTATATGAAGGTCCTGGATAGATTCTAAGCGGCATGCAAGTTGGAGGTGGTATTCACATGTGCTCTGCAGCTACCTGAACCTGGAAGCTGCTTGGGTGGCTTGAGTTTTCAGAATAGTGCACCCAGGTGAGCTTCCATGGTTTATTCTGTGGCTGTGGAGCACTGCACTCTTTTTCCTATTCACTCTCATTTTTCCCTCCCACTTTCCTTCTCTCCCTCCTTTCTCTCTTTTTGGCTTGTTGGTTAATCTAGAGATGTCAATGTTATAAGGAAGGGGACAGTTATTTTTTACTTTCTAGTATGTTCCAAGAGGCAAAAGAATTGCTCACCTCAGAATTATGTCTCTTTTGTACTTGCTGCTTAGAAAAAGAAGCAGGAATAACATTTCCAGTTTGCTGAACTAACCGGTGGGTATGAGCCCTTGGAATAACCCTAACCTTGTGAAGGCTGACTTTCATGGCCCAACAGTGCCCGGTATGTATGTTTTCAGCTTTCTTCCTCTGTTCCACCTTGGTAACAACCCAGATGGTTAATTCAGTGGGATTTAAGTTTCTGGTCTTTGTCTGAAAAAATCAGAAATTTCCAGAAAACATTGGAACAAATCACAGAACCCAGTTGTAGTCAAGGATAGACTATATCCCAGAGACAAACAAATGATCTAACCCCACGTCAGGTCAGGGGCTAAACGATTCATCTCTGAAAGGAGTCTCATAGTCACTGTTTACTTCCCAAGTGAAAGAGAGAAAATTCACTTCTTGATCTGAACCAGTTGTAGGAAAATTTCAGAGTGGCATCGCTTGGAGCAAATATTGTCTGACTTTTGGATTAGATCCATGATTTATTACACAAGACTGTCTTTTGGGTTTTGGGTTAAGAATGTTGTGTTCGTTCCTCTTCTGTTTGCAGAGACAGGCTTTTGTGGGTGACGTCTCTTGTTGTGATCACTATCAGTGGGTCATTTTTCATATTCTTGTTTCAAATCTAACAATTGCTGAAATGAACGCATACATTTCTCAACCAGTAAAATATCTCCTAAAAGATGGCTTTCTTCTCAGAAGAAAGCTTTAGAACTTTGCAGAGAAAGTCACCATTCTTTAAGTCAGAGGCTACACTAATAGTCACAATTTACATGTGAATAGTATAAACTACAGGAAATCAGAAAGAAGAGAGGGAGGGAGGCAGAAGAAAATTTTATTATGTGCTTGGCTAGGAGTGTTTATAGTCTGGGAACGGATACGGTGAAAGCCTTTCTGTCGTTAGGGAGAGCCCACGTTCCCACTCACACCCCCATCCTCAGTCCCTGCTTTGAAGTCAAAATAGTGCCCTTCCTACACTTGATAGGATCAGGGGAGATGTTGATGTTGTCCCCCCCCCC
>SJYF01000037.1:2023351-2042848 GCA_006410515.1 Procapra przewalskii | reverse complement strand
GTTTTCATTTTGTTCCCTGCCAGGCGGCACTAGTGGTAAAGAATCTGCCTGCCAGTGCAGGAGATGTAAGAGACACGGTTCAATCCCTGGGTCAGGAAGATCGCCTGGAGGAGGGCATGGCTCCCCACTCCAGTGTTCTTACCTAGAGAATCCTGTGGACAGGAGAGGCTCATGGGCTACAGTCCATGGGGTTGCACAGAATCCGACACGACTGAAGTGACTTAGCACGCATGGATGGGCATGGAAAACATTGTTTTTAGCAAAAGTCAGGTCTTTCCTTTTGCAGAGACCATTTGAGCTCAGATTATTGCACATTCCTTCTAGTTTTGAAGAGTGTCAAAGAGAAACACCCAGCTCAGAACAGAATCGCCTCGTTTGCAGGTAGGGAGGACATGTGGGACAGCAGTTAAGTGCCTGTGAACACTTGTCAAGGGCTGTTGGGCAGTCTGGCTGGAACCCGGCAGCTTTGCCCGCCTTGAGCCCGCAGGACTACTCTGTGAGGTTGTATTCACGTCCTCTCCTTTTCACAGAGGAAGAAGCGGAAGCTTAGAGAGATTGCGAGATTCACCGAATGTTACAGCTAGATGGGGCTGAGCAGGGATTGACTGGTTTATTTCACTTCAGTATCCGCCACTAGACTCTCTCCCAAGCTTTATTCATTCTGGATGAACTGTCAGAGATGCTGCCACATGGAAGGTCATTCGTTCGTTTGGATTGGCCAAGACGCTCATTCAGGTGTTTCTGTAGTATCTTACAGGAAACAAAAGGAAGTCTTTGGCCAGCCCAGCCCTCACGCGCAGGACACGCTTTCCTAGTGCCCTTCTGGGTTGCAGTGAAGCCAGCTCCGGGCTGCAGCCGAGCTGAGTTTAATTCTGCTCTTACCACCCTGCACGGGCCACCTGAACTCTGAGCTACAGTCTTCTCATCTGTAAAATGGGGAGCTCGGGCTCAGCTTGATTGACAGAGAAATAGATAATGGGAATAAATTAGAGGTACAAGGACTTCTGGTGGTCTCGTGGTTAAGACTTGCTTTCCATTGCAGGGCATGTGGGTTCAGTCCCTGCTGAGGGAGCTGAGATTGCACATGCCTTGTGGCCTAAAACCAAAACGTAGAACAGAAATAATATTGTAACAAATTCAATATGACTTTAAAAGTGGCCCACATCCCCCAAAAAATCTTAAAATTAGGAGGCACATTTGTAGCATATTTTCAACATTATCAATATTAAGAGATTCCTTAGCACTTTCCATATCCTCCCAGAAATTTACAATTAAGTTAAAATTGGAATATAGACTTAGTGTCCTAGAGTTTGAGGCAATATGACGTGGACTTGTTCCTCTATTTGGAGCAAACACACTTGCTGTGTGTTTTTGCCTGCTCACAGAAATCATGATGACGGTGTAACAACATCGTACTTAAGGGCGCAGAGTTAAGGCCAGAGATCTGGTTTTCTTTCTGATCCCTCCACTCACTGCTGTTGTGAGCTTGGCCATCTGATCGTGCTCCAGGTTGACTGCGTTAAACCAGTTCGGGATGCTTTCAGCTGTAAGTAGCAGCCACCAGAGCAAAAAGCCAGCGGAGACTTAGGGTTTTTTCCTCTCACGTAAAAGGAAGTCCAGAGTCAGGAAGTTATTGTTTCAGAGGCTCTCGAATGTCGGAGCTCTGTGACTCTTTCTTCTTTGTGCTTGCGGGATGCCTGACTGCTTTCCTCTCAAGTCAGGGAAAAGGAAGGCAAGTAGAGCCCAGGACCTCTTTTCCTTTTCAGCACAGCAGACCCGTCCAGGGCTCTCCCAGAAACCTCCCGCCACTGCTTCACTGGCCTGAACTGTGTCACCTGGCCAGGGTGGAGGTGGGTAGTTAAGTCAGATAATGCAAATAACTGGATTTATTTTATTAACTACCTGACTTTTCCTAAAGTATATGCTTCCTATATATTTTGTCTACATATTCTTGTGTGCTCATTCAACCACGGCCAACTGTTTGTGACCCCATGGACTGCAGCCTGCCCGGCTCCTATGTTCGTGGAATTTCCCCAATAAGAATACTGGAATAGGTTGCCATTTCCTCCTCCAGGGGATCTTCTGGCCCAGGGATCGAACCTACTTTTCTTAGGTCTCCTGCATCAGCAGGCAGATTCTTCACTGCTGGCGTCACCTAGGGAGCCCTGCATACTCTTGGACCACCTGTTGATATGACGATGATCTTGGATGATCATTTTCTAGAGAGAGACTACTGGGAAGAAGATTTAATTCTTCTGCCATCAGGATTAATTAAAATTTATTTTAAAATATTTTATTGTCAATTTAGAAGAGTTTCTTTTGGCTTCACAACACATTACTGTGACACAAATCTTTAGGATTTTTGTGTCAAATTTGGGAAAATGTCTGTCAAGTTTTTTATATATGATCTCTAAGATTTTAGGCAATATGTGTTTCCTAGGGCAGGGCTGAATCTTCCCAAGTGGCTCAGTGGTGAAGAATCTGCCTTCCAATTCAAGGAGACGCAGAAGACTGCGGGTTCACTCCCTGGGTTGGGAAGATCCCCTGGGGGAGGAAATGGCAACCCACCCCAGTGTTCTTGCCCGGAGAATCCCGTGGACGGAGGAGCAGGTGGCGAAGAGTCAGACACGACTGAGCATGCACGCACGCGTCTTGGCTGCCGTGCCTTCCGTGGAGACGGAGCGCTGCTTTTATGTCATCTCTGCCAGGGTCAGTATTTCTTTTTCCTGGGTCATCACATCATCTGTTCCTCTTTAGTAGGTTGTGGTGATTAATTCTGTGTGTCAGCAAGATCACGGTTGCCCAGATATTGGTTCCACACTGTTTCTGGGAATGGCTGTGATGGTGCTTCCAGACGAGATGAGCACTGAATCGGTCGACTCAGTGAAGCAGCGTGGCCCCCGCAGTCTGGGCGCGCCGCATACAACCCCTGAGCGGCTGAACAGAGCAGTGCAGCAGACGAGGAAGAGTTGGGCTCTTCCTGACTCCTGGCTTAAGCTGGGACGTTGATCTTCCTGCCCTGCGTCCTCCTCTTTATCAGGCCTTTGGACTCAGCCTGGAACCATACCCCTGGCTCTCCTGGGCTGCCAGCTTCTAGACAGAGAACCATGCAACCTTTCAGTCGCCGTAACTGCATGAGTCAATTTCCTTATAATAAATCTCTTCCTATACACCCGTATCCAATTGATTCTGTTTTTCCGGAGAATCATGATTAATAGAATGATTAAAAAACCCAATAGCCTAGTGAATACTTTTATTCAAAATTCTCTCTTGCTTTCTCTGGCACCCCACTTACACTTGGACAGAGCACGCACCAGAATTCCAAGGTCAAGTTGCATCAAGTATAATAAGAGGTGAACTGATGAGTAGGAAATGCGCCAGTGCGCCCCCTCCTGTGTGTCTTCACACACAGTCGCTGTTTGTTGGGTGCGAGGGTTTGCTTCCTTCTCAGGTGGTGCTGGTACAGAATTCACTTGTCAGTGCAGAGTCTTGAGACGCAGGTTCGATCCCTGGGTCCAGAAGATGCCCTGGAGGAGGAAACGACAACCCACTCCAGTATTCTTGCCTGGAGAATCCCGTGGACGGAGGAGCCTGCTGGGCCTCAGTCCTCGGGGTCGCGGAGAGTCGGACACGACTGAAGTGACTACACACACACATGGCCTGTAACGGGGCGCCTGCTTCTCCGGTCCCGCAGGTGTGAGTGTGTCGAGTCTATGTGGGACCAGCCAGCACTGATGGCCACTTTTTGTATCCTAGCACCCAGTACATGCAGTCGTTGAATTTGGCAAATGTCTGGCAATTGCATCAGGGCTAATAGCTCTATTTGCTCTATAGAGATTCTGGAGCACTGCAAGTCTTGCATATTTCTACATCAGAGCGCTCAAAGCTGCTGTGGGGTGTGGAGGTGCGCACAGCTAACACTGCCGAGCGCGCCTCGGAAGCCTCCAAGCAAGGCCCTGCCGCCAGCTGAGCCGTGTGGCTGCTTCCCTGGCCGTGGAAATGAGGTAGCTTTCTCATCGGATGCTCCAGGGAGATGCATGCCTGGAAAATGACCAACAGAGACGAGAGTGGAGACAAGTAAACAAACAGTTAAATGAATATAAGATAAAACGCAACGCAAGCCAGCTTTCAGAACCTTGCATTTTCCTTTCATCCTCTCTTTATTCAATAATTGTACAATTACCACTTGCAAAGCTGATTTTATGTACCTATTGACCTATAAGTAGCTACAGTATATAATGTATTGTAGATAAGGAGGGCAGGGACAATCATGGTTAAACAAACATATTCTGACATATTAATAGAAGGGACTTTGTAAATATAATCCAAATTCAGATTTTACCGATGCTGGTTTTTCCTGACCCAGGCGAACTCAGTGGTGTGAATTTCAACAATAACTACCTTTCACCGAGAATCTGACACACACCGTGCTTTGGGGTGACATGTCGCTCTGCTCCTTTTAACCCACGTGACAGCACCGTGCAGAAGGGACACAGAGGCGCAGGCAGGAGCGTGAGCCTGTGTTTGAACTTAACATGCTTCACTAGAAGATCAGGCTGGACTGAAAGTTGACTGTGTGCACTGAGCGCCAGCCGGGGATGAGCAGGGGTGGCATACAGATGCCCATGTGATGCCACAGCTTGCCTCTTGCGCCAGGATTAACACGCCAGAACACCGGTGTGGGAAGCCGCCCTGCAGACACTGTGCATCTGCCTGCCGTCCTGCCTCCCTTCGCTTGGGCGGCGCGGAGCTGCTTTCATTAGGTGGCTAGGGCAGGGGTGGTGAGCGTTCACCGGGGTTGTCAGGTACCTCTGCTTTGGAAATGGCCTCTCTCGGAACCAGGAGTGAGACCCAGAGATGACATCTTACAAGCTGGTGATAAGGCCTTTGAGTAGCTTCCACGGCGAGAAG
Organism: Procapra przewalskii; assembly: GCA_006410515.1. Taxonomy (NCBI): domain Eukaryota; kingdom Metazoa; phylum Chordata; class Mammalia; order Artiodactyla; family Bovidae; genus Procapra; species Procapra przewalskii. The sequence continues at coordinate 2,037,937 of SJYF01000037.1, read as the reverse complement.
GGCTTATGTGTGATTTTTTTCAAGCAGTATCTGCAGATTCTGCAGATAAGTTGTCTCGTTTCTGTCTGTGGTGTGCCTTGTACGGGCACCCTGATTGAATCATGACTGTTTGCTCTCCTTGGCTGTAAGTCAGGGCACCAAGGGCCTCTAATCAAGTCCGGCCATTGTCCACACAGAGCTCATTAATGCTCTTTTGGTTGAAACTTGAAGGAAAGAACAACCATTAGGTAACTGCAATGTCAAGGGAGACATTTGTTTTGAAAAGTCTCAAAAACAGCCTTATTAAAAAACAACAAACCTTCTAGGGCATTTCTTTTTTGAAAAAAGTAAGTTGAGTATCTTGGTTTTAAAAAAAAAAGTTTCTGCCTTTCCAGTTAAGAGCAATCTTTAAAGTCATCCAAGAAAAAAAAAGTTGGCTCTGTTTTCTGAATTGCTGGTTGGGAGAACAAAAGCAGCAAGGGAGAGTCTGACTTGACTTCCGCTACAACTTGTTTATATCAGCGGAGCAGAAAGACTCTCAGAGCTCAGCTCGCCACTTCCTGAATCAAGAGAGAAAAATGCCCCGAGTGTTGGATTCATTGAGAAGAGCAAAGCGATCAACACAGAAATCCTGCCCAACTGGAGGAGCTCGGGGGGCACAGGAAGAACCTGTCTTGGTTCAGGGCTATTCTGACAGGGAAACTGCAGGGTCCCAAGTCAGCACGCACCCCCCAGTCCCTCCCAGTGGCCGCAGAGAGGCAGCCCGGTGGAAGGTGCAGGCTTCCCTGGCTGGTTGCTATGGAGCCGGCTTCCTCTGAGACAGAGCTGTTAGTCGACCCAGTTCAGAGACAGCAGTTGGCAGCAGTGGCAGAGCATTGAAATGACAAATATTTACTTGGGGGGAAAAATGTCCAAGTCAGATGTACCTGAGAATGATAAGGTTCTGTTTACTTCTCCAGGTAGTAGCCGGGAAACAGTCAAACCAGTTAGGTAGGACATTTTCTTTTTTTGGTCAGGTATGTACTGAATCACACACACACACACACACACACACACACACACACTCGATTCTGGCTGCGAGTTTCCTGCCGCCTTGTAGGCTGGAGTGAGGACTAAGAATTTAGATGAAAAACGTCAGGCTGCTCTCCTCTTGAAGAACTCTCCCTCGTGTGGTTTTCCAGCTTGCCTCTTTGTAACTGATGCAGTTGAGGCTTGCCATCGCTGGCCTCTTGAAAGAGAAATTTGAAATCAGTGGGTGAAAGGGCTGAGAGAGAAAAACACAGTTGAGCAGTGGCTGTGCTTGGCTGAGCACCCCAACGGCAGACGACTGCGTTGGCCTTTGGAACGCTGGAGGGGATTGCAACACGCGCAGACAGTAACAGAGACGCAGATAGAAGGCAGGCGGAACGGGAGGGGAAGGAAGGCTTCCTGTCCTCTGAAAGGCTGGCTCAGCCTTCCTGACATGCATTTCCACAGGCAGCTCAGAAGCGGGAGAATATGCCAGGTAATGAGGCTGGAAGCCGTCGGAATAATGAATAGTAAAACGCGCAGTGATTCCAAACCCCACAGTTCGTTACTGGTAGTTTTCCTTCCCGTTTGGAGGGTGGGTTTCAGTCAGTTCTCTTGTCTAATTCCTGCTCCCCGCCAAGCTGCTGCTGCGTGAAAAAAAACAAACAAACTTGGGTCATCATTTGAGAGCTTCAAAGCCCTTAGGGTGCAGTTAGCTTCCTCTTGAGTTCCTCTGACGTTGGTGAGCTGTGTGTCCAAGGTCCTTTCTGTAAGTAGGGCTGAGGAAACGAAGTCTTCTGAGTGTTAGGGAACAACCACTGTGTCTTAACAGCACTGTCTCTAGAGAATTTGGAAGCTGCATTCTTCTAGTCTGTTCTGTTCAATTCTGTTTTATTGGCATCTGAACATTTCAAAGTATAAAGGGCTATTATATAAAAAGGACACTTGGATATTCTTCTTAAAGGTTCCCTTGTACTTTCATAGAATGTTTACAAGGTTACTAAGTATGCTTTCTCATCACTATATTTTAAATGGCTTGACTATTACTCCCACATTCGTTTGAGAATCATTGAAACTGCTTGAATGGAATGAGGATATCCTTTGTTCCCCATTGATTTGGAAACGAAGAGGCAGAAAGAAGTTTACTTTGCTGCTGAATGCCATATGCAGATGAATGTCTCATCCATTAAATTAAACCAGAATCTGAAGACTTTTTCAAGTCTTAGAAAGAAAGCTCATACAGCTCTAGTACATGGTAGAGTTTGCCCTCCGGTTTTCATTTATTCCATTGTGTGTGGGTCTGACATGGTGTTATGGAAGTCACACACCCAAGTCTTCAGGAGAAGAATAAGTTAGTAAGTAAGTGTGTTCAGTCGTGTCCAACTCTTTGCAACCCCATGGACTGTAACCTGCCAGGCTCCTGTGTCCATGGGATTTCCCAGGTAAGGATACTGGAGTAGGTGGCCATTTCCTGCCCCAGGGATCAAGCTGGCATCTCTGGGTCTAACACCAGCTGGGAAGCCCACTCGAGAGCGGAGGGTCAACATCAAAAAAGAAGTTGCTGTGCTGTTTCTTAGGTGGAGACACCAGACGGGCCTAAGTAGGCAGCGTCTCCGCTCGCTGTCTCCCATCTGCCTCTTTCCCAGCCCCTCTAGACCCAAGGTTCCCGGCTTTGGCACTGCTGATGTTCGGACTGGATCGTTCTGTACTGGGGGCCTGTCCTGTGCATTGTGGGGTATTTACCAGCTCCCCAGGTCTGGACCCACTGTGCTGGCAGCACCCTCTCCACAGTCATGACCGGCAGCCCCGTCTCCTGTAACGGCCACATGCCCCCGAGAAGGACGGGGAAAGGGGCGGGTGTGGATGCCTGTGGTTGAGAGCCGCTGTTCTAGAGCAACCCGCTGCAGATCCCGTTTGGAATAAAAGATTGACCTAGTGCTCAGCCAAGGAGAGTGAAAAATCACAGATGCCAAAGCGGTGCTTTCCGTCTGAATTTGTCGAGTTAGAGCTGAGAATGTGAGCGAAGGGGCAGGAGAAGGAATCCAAGGGCTTAGAGGCAACTCCACAGCCAGCCCCTCGCTTTAAGGGAAGGACCGCAGCAGCAAGTGGTGCCAGCACACGCGGCTGGAGGCTGTGCTGACTCGTGACTGCGAGTTGTTTCTCTCGCTGTTTTAAGTAGTTCAAGGAATCCCTGTCATTGAGCCCCTCCGACCGCTGAGCATCTCACAGAAGACCCTGTGTCTCAGGGTCCTTTCCCTTATGATCGTGAAGCGATATCACTAATTAAATTTTCGGTGGCTAAAACGGGCTTGTACTGCTCCAGACTGCTTAAGGTGCAGACAGGTCCTCTCTGACCGCCCGGTACGAGATGCCTAGAACATAGAGTCAGAAAGCACGCTGGTGGCGGCCGGGGGGTGGGCGTGGAGCAGGCGTGCTTAGTGGGGACAGAGCTTCAGTGTAGAAAGGAGAATTCAAGAGATGGCTGACGGCAAGAGTTGCACAGCGGTGAGAATGTGCTTGGGGCCCCAGAGCTGGACAGTTAGATACGAGCTGCTGCTGCTGCCGCTCACTCAGGCGAGTCCGACTCTGCTGCACCCCGTGGACAGCAGCCCTCCAGGCCCCTCTGTCCAGGGGGTTCTCAGGTGAGGACACTGGAGGGGCTCGCCATCTCCTCCGCCAGGGGATCTTCCTCACCCAGGGATCCAGCCTGCATCTCCCGCACTGGCAGGCGGGTTCTTGACCACTGAGCCCCCAGGGTTAAAATGTGTGTGTGTACAATGTGCGCGTTTTACCACAATAAAGAAGATTTTTAAATGGGCATGTACTATAGTAATAAAAGACACATTTTATGAGGTACTGTGAGAATAATAAAAATATAATGACATGAATATGGATAAAGAATCTTAAACCCTGTCTTAATAAAGATATATCTTTTTTCTAGGATGTGTAGTCTACACTGACTTTTTAAAATTAACTATTGAAAAAAGAGAAGCAGTGTCCAGACCCACACAATCTGAGTCCTGTATACACAATAATAAAGCTATCGGTGTTCACCTTTACTTTTTTTAAATTTTAAATGACGAAGTGCTTGCAGCACGTGACAAGTGCATAGAATAACAGTATGGTGCTCCGTGCTTGCTGTCGGGCTGCTGGTTTCCAGCTCTCCCATCTCAGAGCCTTTACCGGTCGGCCCTGGCAGAGAACACTCCTGCGTCATTTATCTACACGGCTTCCTCCCTTCCCTGCATCCAGGCTGATGGCGTCTCCTCAGACAGGCCTGCCGACCTTTCTCTGCAGCGATGCAGCTAGAGTGGACTCTGAACGGCAAGCAAAAGGCGCCCTCGGTTTCCCCGGGCCGTGTGCCAGCCAGCCCTGCTTTCATTTTTTTCTGGCACTTACTGTATGTAAATATGTATTTGGTTTACTTGTCTGTTTCCTCCAGCTAGAATCTCGTCTGTAACTCCCTGAGGGCTTCATCTACTAGTCAGTGCTCAGAACCAAGGCTCGTGCACCGTGAGCTTTCAGTAAACAGCTGCTGATCCCGGGTGTTACCTGGGCAGACTGTGGGCACAGGCAGGCTGGTAATGGTTTGGTATGGGCTGATGAATTCTTGCACTCTAGTAAATGACCTTTGTCTTTTCAAGTGTAATATTTAATATTTAATTAGTTTGGCATGACAAGCTAAGTATTTCAAGGCAGTTAATCATTTATTCATTTAAAATAAAAGCTTGTTTTTAGATAGAAATCTAACAAAGAAAATAAAAATGGACTCTCAGCCTATTGACCAAAGAAGCCTACTGATAGGCTTAATGAAGCCTGCTTATATCTTAATAAAGATATACCTATTTTTTCTAGGATAACAAAACAAATGATAAAAGTACATGCTTATAGCTAGAAACTTGAAGCTGTACAGAAAAGTAGGAGACACACAGAATAAAAAGAAGACATTCCCCTCTGTGCTTTGCTGGTTTCTGTCACAAAAGGAGACCCTTACAGCCAGTTTCTCATCAATTGTTTCAGAAAACTTTTCTGTGCCTATAGGTACATGTTTACTAGCAAAATATTATCTTAAGTTGCTTTAGACACACACACACCACAGTAGCTTCTTCCCCAGCCCTTGCATGGTTTGCACTTCGATATTGACTTGCTCTACTACACGCTGACTATCTTCCTTCCACCAGCTCTGCCTGCCCAACCACCGCTGACTCCCCGGGGCCTGGCACACAGCGAGCCTCGTTGTCAGTCAGTTGAGCCATTGGTTAAGCAGGGGCACACTCTGCAACAGCAGGCAGTGTGCATTTTTTAAAACATTCGCCAAAATAGAGCTCATACCATTAGTGAAGCTTTTTAAGATTTGTGTTCAGCGAACAGTAATAGATTTTTAAAAGCTGGTAGCATTCTACGTGTTTTCAAGTGAATTATCTCACGTGATCCTCAGGCAGATCTCCTAAAGTGATTATTGTCATTTCTGTTTCTCAAATAATAAAGACCGAGAGATGTCAAAACCCAAGGAGAGATGAAGACTAATAGTAGGGAAAGTTCTGGGCCTCCATGCCCTGTTTATGCTTCTAGGCACCTTCCTTTTTCACCAGTCTCAACAGTCAGAATGCTGTGAACGTTTGAGCAGAGCTCTAAATACTGTGTCTGAATAGTCTGTCTTGTCACAAAGGTACATTTCACATCTCTCTAATTAGCCCAGCAGATGAAGCAAAGATCTGAAGACTCCCTAAACACTAACAAAAAAGCAAGCAGAAAATTCCTCCACCACAAGAGAAGCTTCTTGACAGTGTAAAAAAGATCCACCTGGCTTCTAAGAAGCAGGCCTGCAGCTCAGAGTCAAAACACAGGAAGTGAGTTGTAAATGGCACAATGAATAAAACAACTATTTTGGGGGTGAAACAGAATCTGGTCTCTGATCTTTAGATGTCACCTCAAAGTGAGAAGGGACTGTGGAGTCAAAATACTCACCCAGTGGCTCCTTTTCCAAAAAGCAGCAGCTGGGGTGCACCTCAGCAAATAAACTGAAAAAAAAAAAGATTGAATCACACACTTAAAACGGGTAAATTTTATGGCATGTGAATTATATCTCAATTAAGGTGCTAAAAAACAGAGCCAAAGTGACAGTGAAAAGCTGTTTTCTTTTGCCAGCAGTCAGCTAGTACAGACTAGTACATTTTGTGTGTGTGTGTGTGTGTGTGTGTGTGTGTGTGGAGTGTGTGTGTGTGGTCTGTCTGAAACCTGGTCTGTGCATCCAGAGCACACTAGGATGTGGTGTGTGTGTGGTGTGTGTGTGGTGTGTGTGTGTGTGGTGTGTGTGTGGTCTGTCTGTCTGAAACCTGGTCTGTGCGTCCAGAGCACACCGGGATGTGGGAGACATGAAGGTCACTGTTTTGTCTTATGCAGAAAACACGTGCAGAGCCAAGAAGGCGAGAACAGCCCTTTAATACAAAGACATGGCACTGGGGGTCTCCCGAAAGCCAAGCAGCTGGAAAGATGAGCCTCCTGGGGCGAAACTGCAGAGGGTAAAAGCTTGCCTCCCAGTTGCCTGTTGATTCTGTTCCCTTGTAATACAGGCTTGTTCCATGTGCCAGGATTCAGAGATTTATGGAGGCAGAGTGCACAGGGAATTATTTCCAAAAGAAAGAATCCCAGGAATAGTGGGAGGGGAGGAGGAGAGAGAGGGAAAGAGAAGAAAGATTAATCTCCAGGAGAGGAAAATTGGCGGTAACGCCATTCAAGTATGAAACGCCGCAAGAACGAGGAACTGACGAGGGTGCCTTAAGCAGAGCCTCTGTGGGGCTGGGCGAGTGAAGTGAAACCCAGAGGGGCGGCCGGGCGGAGCGGGCCCTGCGCTGGGTGTGCCGCCCTCGGCCGCCTCCGCGGCGCCCCCTGGGGGCGGAGGGGAGACAGGCCCGCCTCCCGGTGAGGCAGCCGCGCGTCGGCCGGGAAGACCGCGAGCCTGCTTCTCGGAGCATTACGCGAGCAGGTGCCGCACGCTTCCCGGGGTGACTGTCTGACTCACAGGTTTAAAGCGGTCACTGAGACCTGTGTCAGGCGAGGACAGTGGCTGCCTTGGGGGAAGGATAGTGAGGAGTGAATGGAGCGGGCACGGAGGGGCTTTCCTGGCCCGGTTGCCCGGAGATGCTACTTTGGGCAAAAGTCATCAGGCTGGGTTATTCCTCCTGCGTCTGCTACCCTGTATGTGGACTTGACTCACTTTAAAAGCAGGTGCCAGGATGCGCCCCCGCGCCCCCGCCCTCGGTCATGTCCCGCGTCAGGCGAGCAGAGAGGACCCAGACCCCGTCCTGCTGAGATTCCCCGAGCTCCGGGGGCCCTCCGACAGCCTGCGCACCCCAAGGCCTCAGCACCGCGGCCCTCTCCCTCTCGTCCTGTCCTCTCCCCCTCCAAGGCAGGGCCCACTGTCCGGTTCTCTCCGCCGCCACTGGCCTGAGTCAGCGCCCTGTTTGGCTGGGTGATGCCTAATGGCCTGCTAACGGGGCTTCCTGCTCCCTCCTACGAGAGTCCAGTGTCCAGCGTTACCCTTGCTTTCGTCCGGGGCTGTGCCGTGCAGGCTTTTCCCTCCAGTCGCGGGGTCCCGGCTTCTCCCTGCCGTGGCTTCTCCTGTTTTGGAGCACAGGCTCTGGGCACATGGACGCCAAGCCCCGGGCTCCAGAGCACAGGCCCCGTAGCTACAGCACACGGGGCTCGCGGCCTGTGGGATCTTCCCGGGCCAGGGATCAAACCCGTGTCTCCTGCATTGGCAGGTGACTTCTTTACCACTGAGCCACCAGGGAAGCCCTCCGAAGTTATTTTTTAAAATGGGAATCAGGTGTGACCGCATCCTTCCTGGAAGTCTCCCAACAGCTTCCCATTGTGTTTATTTATAATAATCTTTATGATCTTAGGGTCTTCTTTTAAAAAAAAAAACACCCAAAAACTCACTTGCTTGCACAGGGTCTTAGCTGTTACGTATGCGCTGTAAGCTGTGGCCTGTGGGATGTGGTTCTCCAGCTCGGGATCCAGCCCAGGGCCCCTGCATCGGGAGTGTCCAGACAGCCGTGGACCACCGGGGAGCCCCTCCCATCACGTTTAAAGTAAGGCCCAGCTGTGGGTTAGCCGCCTGGAGTTGCCTTCTTTCAGCTTCTCAAAGGCACCAAGCTCATTCCTTCCTCCGGGACTTGCCCGGGTCGCAGCTCTCCTGGCACCTTCTCACCGACCCTACGCCCAGCCCCTGCGGCGCCCACGCGCGCCCGTCACCTCGCGTGTTGCCGCTGTTGTGGCGCCCGGCGCCAGTTCACGCGCCGGGGCGCCTCTTAGCTGCGCGGTTGACCAGGCTGCTCCCTCACTGAGACACAGGCTCCCAGAGCGGCAAGGACGGGGTCTGGCCTGTAACTGCCTCCCCTGCGATGCTGCAAACAGCCTGAAACCGCAGGGCCTGAAGCCCAGCTCCCCCGGCCCGCGGCCCCACCATCGCACCTCCCCACGACCCGCTCTCCTCAGGGTCCGAGAGAAGGCGCTCTGTCTTCAGTGGCTTAGGCTAGAGATTTTGGAGCCACCCTGACTCCCCGCTGTCCCTTCACGTCGAGCAGTCGATCCTTCAGCACCTCCTGGTGCCCTTGCCTTCCCAGAGCCCGACCGCTCACCGCCACGTCCTGCCCAGCCGCGGCCGGGGAGAGAGGCCCGCCCGCCTCGCGGCCCCTTCCCCTAGTCCCCAGAGTCAGACTGCTCTACGCATGTATCTGTGTGTTCAAATATCGGTCAGCTGCCAAATATACATCAAATACGTGTATTCAGATATTCAAACATATATGCAGTCAGCAATATATATTCATATATATATATTTACTTAGGCACTCCATACAGCCTGTAGGATCTTTAGTTCCCTGGCCAGGGGCTGAACCCAGGCGCTCAGCAGTGAGAGCACAGAGTCCTGACCACTGCATTGTCAAGGAACTCCCTCCAAACTAATCTGAAATCCCACTTCTCTTTCCAGATGTATCTTCCCAGCAGCTCCCCTTCCCGGGCCCTGCTTGCGTCTGCTCCCGGGGCCGGTCCCCCGCCCGGCGCCCCCCGGGCCGGCAGTGCCACAGGACATGCCCCCGCTGCGGCTCCCTCTCGACCTCTCCCCGCGAAGGCTCATTTGTTCCCTCATGTGTTGGGGTTTCTGCTTCTCCAGCCTCTCTCTCCAAAATTGCCCCCGTCCTGACCCTGCCCATTTCCTTTCTCTACTTGGTTTTCTCCAAAGAGCTGGAGACTCCACGGGCACGTGTCCCCGTCGCGTGCTCACTGCCGCCCTCCTCCCCTGAATCCCACGAAGGCGCAGCTTTGTCTCTTTGTCACGGCTCTGTCCTCGCTGCCCACGTTTGTGCCTGGCAGATAGTAAGCCCTTCGGAGAAGGCGATGGCACCCCACTCCAGTACTCTTGCCTGGAGAATCCCAGGGGCGGCGGAGCCTGGTGGGCTGCAGTCCACGGGGTCGCGAAGAGTCAGACACGACTGAGTGACTTCACTTCACTTTTCACTTTCATGCATTGGAGAAGGTAATGGCAACCCACTCCAGTGTTCTTGCCTGGAGAATCCCAGGGATGGGGAGCCTCATGGGCTGCTGTCTATGGGGTTGCACAGAGTCGGACACGACTGAAGCGACTTAGCAGCAGCTGCAGAGGTTATTAACAATTAATTGACTGAAAAGTACACGCTAAAGATGTAAGTGCTCATCAGCTGAGTGAATGAACGATAATTAATAGAGCATTGCCAAAGGCATTAAATCAACAAAGACACACAGTCACTGCTGTGGGTCTGAAACCAATCTAACCTGATCTACAGTAGCATATATAACAGGTACCGTCTCTGGTCACGTGGAGCTTGCAGTCTGCTTGGGAAAAGCAGCTGATCCAACAATCACAAAAAGCATCTCATTACAAACTCGGGACTGCTAGGAAGAAAAGTGTAGCTCCCTTAGAGAGAAGCCGGAAGGCTTCTCGGAGGCGTAGCTGCCTTAGAACAAGGAAGCTTTCTCGGAGGAGGAGGAGGTGGCGTTTGCGCTGAGTTGAGAAGCTTTGGACGGACAGGGAAGGGGGAGCTTGGAGACTAAGGAGAGCATCTGTCGCAGGAGAAGCTTCCAAGGCAAAGCCCCACCCCCAGACTTCTAGTCCAGCGGGTGCGGATTAATCATTCAAGGCTTACTGCTCCAAGACCCTAGTGAACCTTGGAACCTGATTTCTGACACTTACTGTTGAGCTCAGGTTTTGGCGGCCGGTATTGGCGATGAACGTGACTCTGCCCGGTGGAGATGGGAACCATCTCCAAACTCAGGAATCTGACTAAATACTGGAGACGTCAGAGTTTATGCAGTGTGTGGCTGGATTTTTACATCCTCATCCTTCTCTTGTTTTCGCCTTTTTGCAGTCTTTCAACACTGGCTGGTCATTAAAGTTTAGAGCTCACCCTGGGTTGAGTGGATGATTTCCTGGAAAACAGCTGGGTGAGCTTCCCCCTGCTTGCCTCTGAAATAAACATCCCTTTGGAAAAAGGCTTTCTTCAATGCCTTCCTGCTCAGCATCTTTTCTTTTGTTTGTTTTTTTCAATTTACATTCCTGTTTTGCTTGACTTCTCAGAAGAAATCTAGAAGAATAATCACTAAAATAACAGCCAAGGTTATTATGCACTTTGTCACATTGCCAGCCCTGGGAGCTAGGTACTATTCTTATCCTATATTAAAAGATGAGGACCTGAAGCTTGGAAAGCCATGTGGTCCATATCAGTTAATAACTAAAAATGGCAGAGGCAGGCTTTATGTCCAGACCAGTTGTCTCAAGAACTCGTGCTTTTAATCATCAAGTCACAAGGCCTCCTTGACCCCAGATTTGAAAGTCTCCTCTTAACTTTAATTTCTCCAGCTGTTAGATGAGGGCGGGGAAACCAAGGTTTAAATCTTTCAGTCCACGTTTAGACTGGGGGGTTGGGCCTTTCTCTTGCAAAGGCAACCAATTCTGGCTGATTTGTGTTGAGAAGAGTTTAATGGGCTGATACTGAGTCACAAACAGGTGTGGAACTGAGAGCTAAGGGAGAAAGGACGGAAAAGGGAGGGAGAGCTGGAGAAGGCGGGGGACGGAGAGGCCGAAAGCCGAGCTGCCCTGTGCACCAGGGAGCAGGCGGGCGCCTCAGAAATACGCTCCCGGAGCGGGGGAGCCGCAGTGTGCTCCCCACCCTGCCTCACTCTGGCGGAGATGGACCGGCCCGGTGTCTGTCTGGCTGTGGATTCATCCCTCGGCTAGGAAACGGCAGGGTGTCTTGACAGTCCCACTGATGCGATTCCACGGTGGGCTGGGAGATTCCTCAAAGGACGATCAGGGCACTGTGACCCAGGCAACGAGAAAGAGACGCTGGGCTCCTCCGAAACAACTGATCCCCTCTAACTTCTCAAAAGATTGGAAGTGAAAACTGTTTGTCTCGAGTAAGGTTTTCGCTAGGGCTTCCCTGATAGCTCAGTTGGTAAAGAATCTGCCTGCAATGCAGGAGACCCAGGTTTGAATCCTGGGTCAGGACGATCCCCTGGAGACGAGATAGGCTACCATTCCAGTGTTCTTGCCTGGAGAAGTCCATGGACCGAGGAGCCTGGTGAGCTACAGTCCATGGGGTCAGAAAGAGTCAGACACAGTGAATGAGTGACTCTGATCCACTCGTGGGGGAGAGGGGGTCCTCCTTCGCGACCTAATTGCTTCCCAAAGGCCTGCCTCTCCTAACACCATGACAGTGGGGATTAGTTTCAACACAGAAATTTGAGGCCGGGAGGAACACAGAAACATCGAATTTATGCTGCAGGCGGGAGCCAAAACACCCCCTCTATGGCTGATCAATCTATGGTGGATTCATCACCTCTATGGCAGATACCTGGGGGCCACTGGGCTTCCCCTCCTGGACCCCAGAATGAAATGAATCTTCCAATTCCAACACAAGAGCAGAGAACAACTCCCATGGTGGGAAGGGGCTTCGGCATTGGGAGATTGGGTACACCTGTGGCCAATGCATGTCAATGTATGGCAAAACAAATACAGTATTGTAATGCAGGGAAATAACAATAATAATAAAAATTAAAAAAAAAAAAGAACAACTCCCCCATCCACGAGGAGACAGGGAGCAGAGGACGACTCGGTTCTTCCCCAATTTACCTACTAGGTAATCCTCTCCTCCAGGAGAGGAGTCGGGGAAGGGCAGAAAAGGCCAAGAGTTTTAGGTGATGGGCTCTGTCCCCGTGGATGGAGGCACCAGTAAGGGGAGAAGCCCCCTTTCCTTCCTGACCAGCACCCGGGGGCCTGGGGAAAGTGCGCGGGGGTGTAGACCCCGCGCTGATCACCATCAGAGAAGCAAGACTTCAGATTCTCTGCAGCGATCCACTGATTACATTTTCACAGCTGCGACCAGAGACACTGCCGTCACTCGGGACATGACACTCAAAACACCTGGCTTTGAAGAGTGGAAAATTTTGTCCAAGGACTGTGGAAGTTCTCTTAAAATAGAAACATTAAAAGCCCCAGAAACAGAGGTATAATAGTTATCAACCCGGTACCAATCAAAGGCGGTTGCCTGACTCCGAATGGGCTGACAGAACAGTGGCTGAACTGTGAGGTCGGAGACTCCGCCTTTGATTTTCTGCTCTGCTCCTTATTCAGCCTTGTGAACTGAGGCTTGCTGATGTCTCTGGACCTCATTTCTGCAACTTCCATTCCATAGGTTTTTTGGTGAAGATTCTGTAGAGATAAAGAATTTCAAACTCACAGACCACTTGCTGGCACAGTTCAGTTCAGTCGCTCAGTCGTATCCAACTCTTTGCGACCCCATGACCCACAGCACACCAGGCCTCCCTGTCCACCACCAACTCCTGGAGTTTACCCAAACCCATGTCCATCGAGTCGGTGATGCCATCCAGCCATCTCATCCTCTGTCGTCCCTGTCTTCTCCTGCCCCCAATCCCTCCCAGCATCAGAGTTTTTCCAGTGAGCCAACTCTTCGCATGAGGTGGCCAAAGTACTGGAGCTTCAGCTTTAGCATCATTCCTTCCAAAGAAACCCCAGGGCTGATCTCCCTCAGAATGGACTGGTTGGACCTCCTTGCAGTCCAAGGGACTCTCGAGTCTTCTCCAACACCACAGTTCAAAAGCATCAGTTCTTCGGCGCTCAGCCTTCTTCACAGTCCGGCTCTCGCACCCACACACGACCGCTGGGAAAGCCATCGCTCTTAAAAGTCCTAGCGTGTGCTCCTGTTGTGCCATTTTGTCGCTGGTGACGATGGTCGGGGTCCCCGTGCTGCCATTCTTTCTGTCCACTTGCATGTCTCTTGTTGTTTGTGCAGCAGAAACAGCACTGAAAGAGAAACCCGGGGACCCAAGTTCATATCCAGGTTCCGGAACCTTCCAGCACATGGCAGTCGGCAAAATCACTAGACCTCTTTGAGCCCCAGTTTTCTCATCAGTCATGGGTAACATAATCAAAAGGCTTAATCTGAACTTGGAACAGGAATTTTTCTTCCCTTGGGACATTCTTTCCTTCATCCTTTTATTTGTTAACAAGTGTTCAGCCAGGATCTCCACTCATCCGCCTGTCCTCAGGGCAGCCCCGCCCCGCCCCTCCCGGATGCACAAATTTTAAGGAGCAGCCATCCTGCAAGCTGGGCTTTCCTGGTGGCTCAGTGGTAAACAATCCGCCTGCAACGCAGGAGATGCGGGTTTGATCCCTGGGTCGGGAAGATCCCCTGGAGAAGGGAAGGGCACCCACTCCAGTATTCTTGCCTGGGAAACCCATGGACAGAGGAGCCTGCAGCCCATGGGATTGCAAAGAGTCTGACACGACTCAGCTGAGCACGCACACACACCCAGAGAGGCAGATGCTGTTGTGGAGGCAGAGTGACGAATTAGCAAGATGTGGCCTCAGACTTTCAGAATCAGAGGAAAAGGTCAAGGGACTCTTCTCCATGGGGCGTGCCCCTGGGGTCAGCCCATCTCCCTAGCCAGGCTGGCTCTGTGTTGTGGACACAATCAATGTGATCCAGACCCAGGAACACACACACTCTCTCTGCCACCTTCTCCCCGGACCAGGGGCCTCGTGGATCTGCTTGTCAGAGTCCAGTTGATGACGTCAGTACATTGAACTTCCCCAAGAACATTCTCCCAGCGTCAGGCCTGCTCTCCACCCCAGAGTGAGATAATTCAGGTTGACTGACAGACCTCCTTGGGGCAGCGCTGAGCCACAGCGCACCCATGTCCTGACTCAGTCAAGACCCCTTGCCATAGGCAGACGCACACAGAAGACAAGACCAAAGCAGCCACGCTGCTGCTCACTGTTCCTGCTGGGACGCCCTTGACCGACTTTGCTGGGCAGGCAGGCTGCAGGCTGAGCTTGGCCGGCACGCCCATGGCCAGCCACATGTTCAGTTCAGTTCAGTCGCTCAGTTGTGTCCGACTCTTTGCGACCCCATGAATCACACCATGCCAGGCCTCCCTCTCCATCACCAACTCCCAGAGTTCACTCAGACTCACGTCCATCGAGTCCGTGATGCCATCCAGCCATCTCATCCTCGGTCGTCCCCTTCTCCTCCTGCCCCC
>SJYF01000037.1:2010313-2021657 GCA_006410515.1 Procapra przewalskii | reverse complement strand
TGATGGCTACTCCATTTCTTCTGAGGGATTCCTGCCCGCAGTAGTAGATATAATGGTCATCTGAGTTAAATTCACCCATTCCAGTCCATTTTAGTTCACTGCTTCCTAGAATGTCAACGTTCACCCTTGCCATCTCTTGTTGGACCACTTCCAGTTTGCCTTGATTCATGGACCTGACATTCCAGGTTCCTATGCAATATTGCTCTTCACAGCATACCTCTCGGTAACAGTGTGGCCTTGGGCAAGCAGCTCACCCTCTTCAGGCCTTGGTTGCCTCATCTGCGAAATGGGGATGGTGGCATTTACATGCTGAGATCTCTGTGAAGGTTAACGGAGACAAAGTAGGAGAAGCGTGCAGGGTCATGCTGGGCAGGGTCATGCTGGGGGCATTGTTGCTCAGTAAGCACTGGGCATGATTATTCCTGTGGAGGCTCATGTCATCATTCTCATGTAGGAAAAGGACCAGAGTGTTTTGATAAAGACCCGCACTCAGACAGTGGATGGCCTGGAGTGGAATCTTCTCCCCTGCCCCGCCTGCCTGAGCACCGCCCATTTCTGGGGTCTAGGCTGCAATGTCATCTCAGTTATTCTCGCCATGGCTGCACACTGGCAGCACCGGCAGTGCTTGTACAGTTCGTGATGCCTGGTCCAGCCTCCAGAGACGGAATGAAACGGGCTCCCTGGCCATGCGGACGTTTAAGTGCATCCCAGGAAGCAAGGTCAGCCAAGGCCCGGAGAATCACCGCTTTCAGAGGCAGTGGAGCGCGTAGCCGAAAGCACAAACCTAGAGCCGCCTGCTGGGGTTTGAAGCCTGGTTCTGAGAGTTGCTAGAGGTGTGGCTTTTGTTGAGACTAAAGCCTCCGTTTCCTCACCTGTCACTTCAGTTCAGCTCAGTCTCTCAGTTGGGACCGACTTTTTGTGACCCGATGAACCGCAGCGTGCCTGGCCTCCCTGTCCAATAAAATGGGTTTAATAATAATAGCAGCATCTACCTACCACATAGTGCTGAGATCAAACGCATCAATATGCGATACTATTAGATTTGACCCCTGGGTCAGGAAGCTCCCCTGGAGAAGGAAGTGGCAACTCACTCCAGTATTCTCGCCTGGGGAATCCTGTGGACAGGGGTCGGCTATCGCCCATGCTGTTGCGAAAGAGACAGTACTGAGTGACTGGACTGAACCGGACACTCAGTACAGTGCCCTGTAGTAAGACTTTTCATCATAATTCCTTTAACTTTTCAACCTATCAGTATTTCACCACAATACAAAATGACCAAATTTACCATTTAACAATGGCAGGTGTACAGTCCAGAGGCGTTCGGTGTCTTTTCACCGATGGATGGTACACAGCCATCCCCACTGTCCACTGTTAAAGCCTTTTATCATCGCAAGTAGGAACTCTGTGCTAATGCAAATGACTCCCCCGACCTCCCAGCTCCCGGTGATCTCAATTATACTTTCCTTCTCTCCGATCTGCCTATTCTATCTATATGAGTTCGGATCAGTGGCATCATACCACGTTTGCTCTTTGTGTCTGGCTTATTTCACTGAGCAGAATGTTTTCCAGTTTCATGCGTGTTGCAGCATGCGGTAGAACCTCCCTGTCGTTACAGCTGAGTCCCGCTCCATCCATGCCTGTCCCTCTTTCTTCACTCAGCTGCTAGTGAACGCAAGTCGTTTCCAGCTCTCGGTCATTGAGAGTAGGGTTGCGACGAGCACTGGTGTACAGGGGTCTGAGCCTCTGCTTCCCATTCCTTGGGTGTTTACTTGGGAGTGGAATTGCTGAATCATATGGTAATTCTATTTAACTTTTACGGGCTTTCCACACGGGCTGCACCATTTTACATCCCCACCAGCAAGGCACCAATGTTCTAATTTTTCCACATCTTCACCAACACTTAAAACAAAGTAATAGCCATCTTAATGGGTGTGAAGTGGTATCTCATTGTGGTTTAGTTGTAATTCCTTTTGCTCTCGTCCACAGTAGACTACCCGTCGCCGAGTGTGGGCCCGCCTGCAGCACCCGGCTCTTGACTCTCGCGGCTGCCACAGCGTGTCCTGCTTGCTGAATGTTTGCCCTGCTGGCGTCCAGCGCTGGGCCAGCTGCGGCCTGAGGCTGCAGGTCAAATGCTGCTGCTGTCTGTGTGTAGTCCATAAGCTAAAAATGATTAAAAATTTTTCCAACTGGTTAAAAAATAAAATAATATTTCATGAGCTATAAGAATTATATGATATTCAAATTTCATTATAAATTGCATATAAAGTTTTATTGGAACATAGCTATGCCCTTGTGTTGACATGCTGTTTATAGCTGCTTTTGCACTACAAAGGCAAAGTTGAGAAATTGCAACGGGGACCATATGGCCTGTAAAGCCAAAAATATTCACTATCTGGCTTGTTTCTGTATAAAGAAAAGGATTTGCTGAATCCGGCCCTAGACCCTGAACTAAGAACCATCACCCTGATGTCTCCACAGCACTGGCCGTGGAGTTTGTTGATTCCTTCTTTCACGAACTCCAGACACGAAAATACATTCGAGATGAATCAGGACTAAATGTAAATGCTAGGACTAGAAACGTTCTAGAAGGCTAGGAAAGCTTCTTTGTAAACTGGGGTTCGGCAACGATTTCTTGGGACACAGAATCATAAAATAAATTGAACAATAAAAAGTTTCTGCTTGTCCAAAGATACTAGGAAGAAAACAGACAAGCTACAGACGGGGAGAAAATTTTTATACCTGTATGGGATAAAGAACTTTCATCAAGAATATACAAAGAATTCCTACAACTAATGCAAGACAAACGTACATATTAAATGAGCAAAAACCCTCAGATACTTCACAAAAGGGCTAGGCTTGCTTCTTTGTTAGCGTATTTTTTGTAAAGTAAATAATGACTCCCCAAAACTTTTGTGACTTTGTAAAATACCATATATTAAGAAACACTGAGAACCCTTAGAGAAAATGTAAAAACTAAAGAATGAGACACATTTTATCCCTGGAAAATCAGCTGAGACAGTTTTTGAAGAATTTAGTAATTTTTTTTTAAAGAATTTAGTAATTTTTGAAGTTGAAAGAAATGTTTCGGAAGTTAGCATCTTCATGGTCTAACTCGTAATGTGCTCAGCACTCTGCACGTATGCAAAAGTGTATTCATGAATAAATTCATACTGATGCTTATGAACTTTAACCTCCTATAAGAGTTAACTCTAGTTTTCATGCCTATTTTTGCCTAAATCCAAATACGCTTAATTATTTGAAGATCTTAGAAAAAGATATAAACATGGCCAGTCAGCCCCTGGAAAAGTGCTTACCATTAGTCGTCAGGGAAATGCAGTTTAAACCCACAATGAGATACGATCCGTTCACACATATCAGAACAGCAAAGAAGGAGAAGACCCAGAAAGAACAGCCGGTGCCGGTGAAGGAGCAACACCGCCAGCACTCCCTCTGGTTCTGTCAGTCAGGGCCTGACGGCGGCGCAGCCGTCCTGCAGAACCGTCTGCCGGTGTCTTACAACTCTGCTCCTCGGTGTTACCCGAGAGAAATGAAGACCAGTGTCCGCACAGCAGACTTACACATGGACGTTCACAGCATTTTTATTCATCACAGCCGCAGACTGGAAACAGCCCAAATGGCATTAACAACGGAACAGAGTTTTAAACCTAAGGCGCATTCACTGGACGCACCTACTCAGGATCAACATGAAAAGAGCTGCTGATACACGGAATGACCAGACGGATCTCTGCAAAGTGAGAGACAGACCCATCGGAGCTCACGACGCATGATGCTGTTTATGTGAAAGTCTAGAAAAGCTAACCTAGTTTATGGCAACCACAGCTGGTCAGCAGTTGCCTTGGGGAGTGGGGGGTGGTAGCTGGTGTTGCCTAGAATAGGACAGGAGGCAACGAATACATTCTGGGACTTGTTTCGGGTGGATGTTAATTAGGGTGGAGGTTAATTATATACACCCAGCGGTGTATATCATTGTCAAAACACAGAACAGTTAAGATCTGTGTTCTATGTGCAGATATTACAGGCACCTGGACAATGAGAACGAACTTGACCTTGAAACAGACCATCTCCCTTTATAGGTGGGCCAGTCTCTGAGGGTCAGCCTCTCCTGCCCGCAGTGAAGCCGGTCAGGTTTGCAAAGGAAAAGGGGAAACCACGGTGCTCTGATGTCTGTCAGCTGCCAACGGCCAGGCAGCTCATTTCCTGTTGTAACCAAAGCTCTGGCGTGCAGGAAAGTTACGCGATCCCTCCTCCCCCTCCTCCTCCCCTCCTCCTCCTCCTCCTCGGTGAGCCCTGGAGCTCTGACACTAGAAAGCCCGTTTCCTGGTCTTGCAAAAAAAAAAAACACACCCCAAAACAAAACAGTTTCCTCCGCTAAACGCCTTCCACCTGCTCCCAGGTGGAGACTGCTGGGGGCTGCCCCCCGCCACGCCCCGGGGTGCCCCTCCTCTGGCTGATGAGCCGGAAGCCCACCTCCCCCATTAGTCTGCATGGACCCCCGGGTGAGCCCTGGGGTTCCAGCGTGCAGGCGGGCGGGAGACACAGAAGCAGTGGCTGTTTCTGCTTTTATTTTTAGAGGGTGAATGAAACCAAGCTGCCTCCCTGAGGCGAACTGCACAGACCTCTTGCTTCCTGTAACGCTGAGGCCAGAGTCGGAATCTTTCCTTCTGGCACCTCCGACATGAACCTTAAAGCAACATGAACTTGGGGCCTCCCTGGCGGTCCTGTAGTTAAACTTCACCTTCCAGTGCAGGCGTTGGGGGTTCAATGCCTGGTTGGTGAGCTAAGATCCCATGTGCCTTGTGGCCGAGAAACCAAAATGTAAAAAACAAAACAACATTGTAACAAGTTCAATTAAGACTTTAAAAAATGACCCACATCAAATTTAAAAAAAACAACACTTTAAAAAGTATACACTTATCTTACAGTTCTGGAGGTCAGATGTCCGAGCTAGGCCTCTTTGGGCTAATGATCAAAGTGTGGGTGGGGCGCGCCCCTTCTGGAAGCCCCAGGGGAGAATCGGACTCCTGCCTCTCCCTGGAGCCTTCCTGCATCTTCGAAGCCAGCGACTTGGATGCCGTCATGACTTGCTTGTAGGGCCGTGCATTCCCGCTTTTAACACTTTCAAGGGCTCTGTGATTACACCGGCGCCACCTGGAAAATTCAGACTTCCCTCCCTGCCTTCCCTGTAGGCTGACTCCCTATCATCTGCTGAGGAGCAGGTGCGGTTCCAACCGCAAACTCTATTCCCTGTTGCCAGTGAAGGTAACGCATTTCCAGGTTCTGGGGGGTTAGGATACGCACCTTTCTGGGGTGCCATCAGTCTGCCAACTATTAATACACTCCCTCAATTCAAGTTCGACTTCAACTCCCAAGTTCCTCACTCTCTTCAAATGGACCTGGGTTGATAGCTCAGTTCTGAGGTTGGCAAGTATGAAAACTCCAGGAACAGCGGCAACAAGGACAACGACCGCACATTGGAAGGAGCTGCAGAAACGGGCCCCGGGACACACGGTCTCGTCTGGTGCTCCCAGGACCCCTGCGGAGCTTCCCGGATGGGCCTCCCCGGTGCCTCAGCCATAAAGAATCCACCTGCAGTGCGGGAGACCTGGGTTCGAAAGATCCGCTGGAGGAGGGCATGGCAGCCCACTCCAGTATTCTTGCCTGGAGAATCCCCATGGACAGGGAAGCCTGGCGGGCTGCAGTCCACGGGGTCGCGAAGAGTCGGACACGACTGAGCGACTAGACAGGTGTGTGGATATCATCACCCCATCACAGGTGGGGAAACTGAGGCCCAGGTGGTACAAACAGCCAGCCCAAGTTTGCTTAGCTTTTAAGGGGCCAACCCAGGACTGGCACCTAGTTTGTCTGACTTCAGGGTCTTCGGTCTTAGCAGCAGATGTCTTAATAGCAGACCTCTGTGACGCTTCCATGCTACCCGTTATCTGAGCAGATATCTCACATGAGGGTTAAAGGTAATGTCTGCTGGGTGCTGAGCACGTATGTAGTAGAACCCATGACATGGATTCACGGCGATTCCAAGATAGTCCTGTTGCCTCTTTATGCCTCTCCTGTTCCTTCCTTTCATCCGTCCATCCGAGGCAACTTTTAAAGTGTATTCAATGTTCTATAACACTTAGGGTCTAGGTTCCAAGTTCAGATGGCCACTCAGGCTCAACTTCTGGTTCTAGCTGCTTCACCTTGGGCCCACAGCACCTCTTTAATCCCCAAATTCTTCCCCAGTTATAAAATTGGTATGTGACTATTTCTACCTCATCAAGTTATTGGGGGAATTAGGAACAGCCGTGCATCCACACAACTCATGGTAGACTGGCATGGCTAAGCCACCCCCGTGTGTCTCCTACTGAAGTAGGGAATGTACATGAAGGAAGTATGACCTGTGTTCACATGGACCCGCTCTCTCTTTCACACACACACCCCAGCTAACGCCATAAAATGGGAAATTAGGAAGGACTTAAAATGGGAGACCAAGACAGCTGATAATGTGGTTCTAATTTGTGGTTAGGAAGTCTGTCAAGAATCTGATGTTCTCAAGGTCGACGTGTTCTCAGAGAAAGGAAGGGTTCACTGAGAAGGAACGTGGACCCTGGGGTGAATCACTGAGGCTGTCGTTGCCTACAGCCCTCTGGAGGACGTTGACCATCCTGCTGGGCTATTTTAATCACCAGATGTGGTCAACCACAGCCTCTCACACACAGCCGTTCACACACAAACGTCATGAATTTTCTCCATATCTGTCTCTGCCTCGTCTAATATTCACTTAATCTTTTTCTTTAAATCAATCTGCTACTTACTATTACATTGCTAATGTTAATATCAAGAAAATGATATTAATACACAGTATTTCTTACTACTTACCTACGTTTACGGGCTTCCCTGGTGGCCCAGTGGTGAAGAATTCGCCTGCCGGAGCAGGAGATGCAGGTTTGATCCCTGGTCCGGGAAGGCCCACCGGAGAATGAAGCGGTGACCCCCTCCAGCATTTTTGCCTGGGAAACCCCACGGATAGAGGAGCCTGGTGGGCGACAGTCCTTGGGGTCACAAAGAGTCGGACATGGCTGCTAAACAACAAACAAAAGCAAAAGGTCACATTTATCGTAGAAGGAGACCCTGTCGCCGTGGCAGACGGGAGACGGATTCGCTTGCACAGGCGGAAACTAGAATAACCGCGACGTGAAACGCAGCGAGTGGCTGCGCGCCGGGCGGGCTCCGCGGCGCCTGGGCTTGGCCGCCTGAGCTCCCTGCTTCCCAGCGGGACGGGGGCCCATGGACACAGCCACCACCGCTGAGAAACGCCGGAGCCCAGCGGGGCTCGCCCCACGGCCCGCCCGTGGCTCTCGGTGCCCCTCCACGGCGGCTGCCCTGAGGCTGGACCTACGAGGAGGGCGCGGGAAGGAAAGCGGCTCTGGCCGCCGGATTCTCCTGCTGCTGACTCACCGGGGGGGAGCAGTCCATCAGCCAGCGCTTAGGAGCGCGTCCTGGGGGCCAGGACGGAGACTCTGGGCCCTTGGCTCGGGACCCTTCTCAACACGCTCCCTGTGGACCAGGCCCATCACAGCGGAGCTGCGAGAGGTCCCCGTGTGGTTCGCATTTACAAATGAGGACGTGGGGCCACAGAACCTTTAACGAACTTGCAAGCAGTCGATGGTGAAGCCGGGGAGGGGGGGGGGAACCCCAGCAGTCTTTCTCCAGACCACTGTCCCCACAGTTTCATCAAGGCATCCTACAGACGGCGGGGCGTTTATGTCACCGCCCAAGACGGTTTCTGCGTGGCAGCTGAACATCTATCCGTCAGCCGCGGGTCTGGCTGCTGCTAAGCCCCACCTTGCTTGATGTGCTTTTAAAGGTAGAATTCAGATGACTTTGGTCTTCTAAGAGATTAACTTCATACCAGGAAGGGAACAAGCTGTTCACTTGCCGTCTGGAGGCCGACCCTGCCCGGTGCTGCGCTGTGCCTCAGAATCAAGAGAGGGCTCGGGCAGGAGCCGATCCCACAGACCACATCCTCAGGCGCATCAGCATTTCCAGCTGCGGGTAGAGGAGGCTGTAGAGGAGGCTGACTACAACTCCCCATCACTCCTTGGGAAATAGATGGGGAAACAGAAGATACAGTGTCAGACTTTATTTTTTTTGGCTCCAAAATCACTGCAGATGGTGACTGCAGCCATGAAATTAAAAGACGCTTACTCCTTGGAAGAAAAGTTATGACCAACCTAGATAGCATATTCAAAAGCAGAGACATTACTTTGCCAACAAGTGTCTGTCTAGTCAAGGCTATGGTTTTTCCTGTGGTCATGTATGAATGTGAGAGTTGGACTGTGAAGAAGGCTGCTGCTGCTGCTGCTGCTAAGTCGCTTCAGTCGTGTCCAACTCTGCGTGACCCCATAGACAGCAGCCCACCAGGCTCCCCTGCCCCTGGGATTCTCCAGGCAAGAACACTGGAGTGGGTTGCCATTTCCTTCTCCAATGCATGAAAGTGAAAATTGAAAATGAAGTCGCGCAGCCGTCTCTGACTCTTCGCAACCCCATGAACTGCAGCCTACCAGTCTCCTCCGTCCACGGGATTTTCCAGGCAAGAGTACTGGAGTGGGGTGCCATTGCCTTCTCCGGAAGAAAGCTGAGCACCAAAGAATTGATGCTTTTGAAGTGTGGTGTTGGAGAAGACTCTTAAGAGTCCTTTGAACTGCAAGGAGATCCAACCAGTCCATTCTAAAGGAGATCAGTCCTGGGTGTTCTTTGGAAGGAATGATGCTAAAGCTGAAACTCCAATACTTTGGCCACCTCATGCGAAGAGTTGACTCATGGGAAAAGACTCTGATGCTGGGAGGGATTGGGGGCAGGAGGAGAAGGGGACAATGGAGAAGGAGATGGCTGGATGGCATCACCGACTCAATGGATGTGAATTTGAGTGAACTCCGGGAGTTGGTAATGGACAGGGAGGCCTGGCACAATTCATGGGGTCGCAAAGAGCGACAATTCATGGGGTCACAACTGAGCGACTGAACTGAACTGAATTCACTTTTTGGAGAGAAGTTTTTGGCTGAGTGGTTACATAATAATTCCTCCTCAATTTGCTCTATTCTGTTGAGTCGACAAATATCACGATGCTTTTCATGGTTTCATTTGTTTGTTTTGCTGATTGTAAAAGTAATACAGCCCCACAGCCCCACAGCCCCACAGCCGCAAACCTAGGGGCCAGGTGTGCTGTGTACGCCAGGTCTTGCCAGATGTTCAGATATGTTTTGCTCACACTGAATATCAAATAACACATGAATACTTCTTCGAAGAAATGTATGAATATTCATGCCACCTGGGATCATGAAAGCCCTCAGGTAAATTCAGAGGAGTCCAGATTTGCTGTCACGCGAGTTTTGTGGATTTCAGATTGTGGATTGTGATTGAGGGCTTATGAATAGGACCTGGTATGGTGGGAAATTGGGGAAACATGGTGATGGATTAAAATGAAATAATCACCTTGACAAGAGATCACTGCTGGCATGTCCACGCATCTTTTCTAATTCATCCAATTATTAAACAGCATTATTATTATGTTTATATTTTTTCCTTATTTATTTTGGCTGCACCAAATCTTTGCTGCTTTGCTCAGGCCCTCTCTAGCTGTGGCGAGCAGGGGCTGTGCTTGGCCTCCTTGCATGGGGCTCTCACTGAGTGGCCTCTCTTGTTGCGGAGCACAGGCTCGCCGTGTGTGAGCTGCAGCCGGTGCAGTGCGTGGGCCCAGTAGCTGTGGCTCTCCAGCTCCAGGGCTGAGCTCAGTAACTGTGGTGCTGGGGCTTTGTTGCTCCGTGGCATGTGGAATCTTCCCGGACCAGGGATTGAACTCTTGTTCCCTGCATTGGCAGGCGGATTCTTACCCACTGTGCCACCAGGGAAGTCCTATACAATGTTATTTGATATGTCCAGTGGTTTTCTACCAGGGCTGATTTTTGTCTGCAAAGGGCATTCGACAGCATTTGGAGACATGTTGGTTATTGTGGCTGCGTGGGTGGGAGGGGCACTGCCGACCCCTAGAGGGCAGAGGCCAAGGGTGCTACTGGCCCTCCAGTGCACAGGGCGGCCCCACGGAGGAGGATGGGCCAGCCCTGAGTGTCCCCTCCGATGCACAGGGCAGCCCCACGGCAGAGGACAGGCCAGCCAGAGTGTCCCCTCCATCGAACAGGCTGGCCCCGTGACAGAGGATGGGCCAGCCCGAGGGTTGGAGGCGCCACGCCTGAGAGGCCTCACTTAGGTTCTGGGCCTACACGACAAACAGAACAGCAAAACTGCTCTTGTGTTCACCGTGTTTACAAAGTATATGTATGTGCACACACAGACAAGTGTGAGTGTTTTACAGATTTGGTATTCTTTAGTACACGTTGTTGTTTAACTGATAAGTTGGTCTGACTCTTTGAGACACTGGACTGCAGCTCGCCGGGCTCCTTCGTCCATGGGATTTCCCAGGCAAGAATGCTGGAGTGGGTGGGCGTTTCCTTCTCCTGGGGAATCTCAGCCCAAGGCCAGACCCTGCGCCTGCTGCACTGGCAGGCGGGTTCCTCACTGCTCAGCCACCAGGGCAGCCCCTCTACAGCATATAGGTTTTTCTGTTTTGTTTTTTTTTTTTTCTACTCTGGGCCGCTTGTAGGGTCTTAGCTCCCTGGCCAGGGATCAAACCTGCATCCCTGTAGTACTAGTGCGGAGTCTTAGCTGATGGACTTCCAGGGAAGTCCTCAGCGTATAGTTTTTAACTTACTGTTTCATGAACATGTTACAATATTATCAAAACTTCTTTAAACACATGATCTTCATGCCTTCAGAAATGTTCCTTCAGAAAGATGTGAAATTGATTTTTTTGGCCATTCCTTTGTATTAAAATTGGTGCTTTCATTTTTCCTTTTATTTAAAATAGCACCATGATGAATATCTCTACGTCTACATCATTGGTGTCATCTGAGATTTATTTCATTAGATTCTGAGGCTTAGGATGGATTCTAGAAGGGAGGTGATTGAGTTGAAGGGTATAAACTTAAAATATCCTTGATGTACATGATGAAATTGCTCTGTAGAAAGCTTGTCTCGAGTTTTACTTTGCATAGGAGCTTACAGAGTGAACTAACTCAGGAAGAGAAAAACAAATACTGTATATACTACTGCTGCTGCTGCTGCTGCTGAGTTGCTCAGTCGTGTCCGACTCTGCGATCCCATAGACGGCAGCCCGCCAGGCTCCCCTGTCCCTGGGATTCTCCAGGCAAGAACACTGGAGTGGGTTGCCCTTTCCTTCTCCAATATATTAGTGCATACATATGGAATCTAG
>SJYF01000037.1:1991920-2009882 GCA_006410515.1 Procapra przewalskii | reverse complement strand
CGGAAAAGGCCTTCAGAAAGAGGGAAGCAGCATGCTGGGTTCAAGTGCAACTTCCCATTTGAACTTGAATGAGTTCTGTTTGTTTCCTCTCTGTGGGTCCCGGGCACTTGCTGTATTTTGATCACCCCAGCAGGCAGGCCGATTGGTCACAGTTCAAAGACTGGGCTGCTGCTGCTGCTGAGTCACTTCAGTCGTGTCTGACTCTGTGCGACCCCATAGACGGCGGCCCAGCAGGCTCCCCCATCCCTTGGATTCTCCAGGCAAGAACACTGGAGTGGGTTGCCGTTTCCTTCTCCAATACAGGAAAGTGAAAAGTGAAAGTGAAGTTGCTCGGTCGTGCCCAACTCTTCGCGACCCCTTGGACTGCAGCCCACCAGGCTCCTCCGTCCCTGGGGTTTTCCAAGCGAGAGAACTGGAGTGGGGCGTCACTGCCCTCTGGGCAGCACAACAGAATTAAGAGGCAACTGACTTCTGGGAAGAGGTGAGAAGGGCTCAGAGTCTGAGAGCTGTGAGGCAGAAAACCCTGGAAGGAGGCGATCACCATTTCCAAACACTGAAATTCAGTAATTAAAAGGATAGAAGAGGGCCTTCTTGGGGAGCTCGGTGTGGTTCAAAAGGTATGGGATATATTTGAACAGTGAGAATTCCAGACTGAGATCTCAAGAGGAAGCTTCCTTGCGGGTGTCTGTAGGCTTAATCTGTGGAGGAAATGATAGAATTCCTTCCCAAGAGTTAGTGGGTGAAACAGGAAGAGAAATGCAAGCCAAACAGATGATGTGATTTGTTCTTCAGTGAGTGTTGCCTGAGAACCTAGTAGAGCGGGTCCGCTTCTCCCTGCCCTGGGGCGAGAAAGCGTCTGCTCTAAACCACACTGCAGGGGGGACCTTGATTCGAAGGGAAGAGGATTCACCTTGTATCTGAGGTGAGCCAGCAGCGCCAACACCATTTAGAGTAGGGGCTGGCAAATTTCCCACAAAGAAACCGACCGTAAATGTTCTGGGGCGAGTTGCTCTGTGTCAGCTGCTGAGCTCTGCCTGGTAGGTTGGAGGCAGTCAGAGACGATATGTAAGTAATGTGCGTGGCTGTGTTTCAATAAAACTTTATTTACATAAACAGAGCCCAGGAAGCCTGGGAGAGTCTGAGAGATCTGAGCTCAAATTTCATCTCTACCACTTCATTGGCTGTGTGACCAGTTAATTACCCCTTGTGAACATCGCTTTTCTTGACTCTGAAAGAGGAGTGCTGGAGTACCTACCGTGTGAGTTTGCTCTCTGAATCAAATAGAACTGTGCCTGAGTAGTGTTCAGCGCAGGACTCAGCACCTGTAAGCACTGTGATAAGAGAAAGGCAGTGAAAAGGAAGGCGGGTGTTACAGTTCTTCTGTCGTTGTATGTGGGCTGTGCAACCCCACTTTTCTCCAGCTGCTTTCTCCTCAAGTTCAAGGCCCTGCTGCTTCTCTAGAAGCAGAAGGGAGGTGGGTTTGGATGCCTGGAGTTTAGCCGGGCAAGCGGGGGCAGGCAGGGCAGCTGAACAGGACAGGGAAGGGTTTGCGCCGAGGTGTCTTAGCTGCCGTCCACCCTCCTCCCCGTCCCGCCGAAACCTCGGAAGCGCCCGCGGCACCGCAGTGTCACCTGGAGGCAGGGGGCTGTCCCTGCACACCCTGAGCCGGTCAGCTGGTTACTGGCTGTGAGCTGTCCCGCGAGGGGGAGGGACGGTCCCCCGGTGAGCCAGCACCTTTCGCGCTGACGGCAGCTCCAAGGAGGAGCAGCTGGAGCCGCCGTGAGCAACACAGCGGCTGGGAGGGGGCTCTGCCTGTTAGGGGGCTCTGCCCGTTAGGGAGCTGGGAGGGGACGCTCCAGCCTTGCACGCCGCGCCTGGCGACGCTCTGCGGGGGGTGCCCTGACCACCCACGAGGCTCGGCTGCTTACAGGAACAGGGAGAGGCGCGGAGCCGAGGTGACTAACTCGCCATCTGTCAGCTCAAGGATAAGCTGTGTAGCTTAGAGGCTGGACCCAGGGATGGCGAGGACCTTGGTGGGGCTGTTCTCATTCTGCAGGGACAGGAAGTGGCTTCTTTCCGGGTGACTCGTGGCATTTCCTTTGCCCGGAGGAGTGACTGGCATCACCCAGATGACCGAACCCTGAGCTTCGCACAAATGCCTGTGACGTCACAGCACCTGCCCGGGGTTCTGGGGCCTGGTGGGTCCAGACCTGTCCCCGGGGCCAGGCCACTCTGAGCCGGTTGCTTGGGGTTCCTAAGCCTCAGTTTCCTCGTCTATAAAGTGGGGATAAACAATATTTCTTAACTCATAGGGTTTTTGTGCGTATTAGAGTTAATGCTCGTGAGATATTTTACAGACGTCGAGTGTCTGGCACCTAAGGAAAGCTGAATGTAAGGCGAGTCTTTTTCTTTTTTGCTCCCTTCATTGTGGAGGCCTGTTTCGTTCTGTTTTCATTTTGAGAGGTGGCATTGTCCCGTTCACTGTTTCTCCACTGTCATTTGCATATTACTGTGGATTTTTGTCATCTGTCTCACCACCTAATATTCGTTAACTGACTCTCTAAAAACAGCCTTAAACTCTGTAAACTCGCAGGTGAGACCCGTACAAGAATGGCACAGATGAGTTAGTGCCTGGCACTTGGGGAGGCTGCTACAGTAAGTCACTGTCGGCATCAACACTGACATTAAATGACGTCTTTTGCCCCGTCTCAGACCTTTCTTTTAGAGTCGACTCTCTTGCATTCCTTCCACGGAATGAGGTCACATCTTTGCTCCTGCATGAGCTCACGGATACGTTCTTATAGTGACTGGCCGAGTAGGAATTCTGTACATAGTATCAGGGGATTTTCTCTTCCTGGTAAATGACTTGGACTCTGACAGAGTCTAAGGAAGTGGTTACTCAGGGCAGAGCGCTCATGGCTGATTAGAAGGAGGAGTGGAAATCCCCCTTCATTGCCTAAAATAACTGGAACTGGACCAGGACAATATGAGCTTTGTCCAGGCTTGAGATGGTATCCTTTCCAAGTGAACTTGGTACGGAAATACTTACCAGTATATGCTGATAGTTCTCACTGGAAGGCTAGAAAAAGGTTAGTCCTGTGTTTGCAGTTAAAAGGGCCATTGTTAGGAGCAATGAGTCCCAGAGGGGAGAACTAGAAGTAGGTGGACCTGGTAATTGGATTCACCTGACTTTTTCTGCTTCTTATCCCCTTGGGTTTCTTTCCTAGCATACAAAAATTCAAATTCCAGAAATAGACCTGCTCTCCATTTATTTGATTATTTTTATGACAATTTTGTTCGTGACAACCTTCTCCTAGACATTCCCAAGCAGATTCTGAGGAAATGAGAGAAGGAAATGCCCAGATTGTTCCAGTGGAGCAGAGTTCAGACTCCAAAGCAGCTTTAATCCCATACCTGGAGCTGGGTCAGAAAGTTCATAATTAGGACGAGGGCAGGGGTTCAGCCTGGGTCCCACCCAGGATGAAAGGATCTGAGATTTGGTTTGGATGAATATCCTAACCCTCAACTGTGATTCTGACTACTGTAAACTTAAAAAAAAAAAAAAGAAGAAGAAGACTGGGCAGGATCTCCAGGAGGGCTTCACTCTCTCTTTTTTTTAATTTTATTATCATTTATAAAAATGTATCAAAGGCTAAGAAGAGAAGGGGGTGCAAGAATGAAAGTGGGAATTTATACATCAGAGTTTTGGGGGCTCCAAGAAATTCTGTCATTGCTGGTCACATTAGCCAATGCTAAGATTTTCTCAAGGCTTGAAGTCTACTGCGTATGACTTATTAAGATGAAGCGCCCATGTCAGGGACAATTTCCTTCTAAAGGAAGGAGGCAGAGTAGAAAGCTCATGTTGATTCTTTTTCCTGGCCAAGGGCTGGATCTGTCAGCTCCCTGGACTCAGGACTGCCAGCAGGGTCCCTCGGCCTCCAGCTTCAGGAGCCAAGTGCTCAGGGCAAGGATTGTTTCACCCACAAAAGGAGGCTCCGTGCTGCTGGCCTGGAGCAAGTTGTTGCTGCTGCTGCTGCTAAGTCTCGTCAGTCATGTCTGACTCTGTGCGACCCCATAGACGGCAGCCCACCAGGCTCCTCCGTCTATGGGATTTTCCAGGCAAGAGTGCTGGAGTGGGGTGCCATTGCCTTCTCCTGGAGCAGAGTGGCAGGTGGAAATCCAAAGTTCACTCAGGCCTTTTCCCCTCTCTTTCTTCTCTCACGGTCTTCTCCTCAATGCAGAGGCGTTGCATCATTCTGCTCATTCAACACACCAATTACTCAAACTCTGTGACCCCAGCTTGGCCAGGGATAGTCACAGGAGGGAGAGCAAATGACCGTGTGTGATGCTGGCGATGGTGGTTCCAGCTCTCAAGGGAGCTTGAGCTGGGAGCACATGCCTGTTCCTTCCAGCGGAAGGGAGAGCCTCCTGGCTCCTTGGGGTAGAAACACAGTCTACAGATCAATAGTGTTTTTTTAGACCGTGGCTCCTAAAGATAAGCCAACTATTGTGCATCTGGTGTTCAAAGACACAGTCACCTCTCTGCTCCAGAGTGACTGTACATGAATGTCTGAGGAGACCTAGAAGAGAACTGACTTGTCAGTCTGGTCTGTAAAGGGCTTCCCTGGTGACTCAGTCAGAAAGAATCTGCCTGCTGTGCAGGAGCCCTGGGTTCGCTCTCTGGGTGAGGAGATACCCTGGAGGAGGAGGGAATGGCTACCCACTCCGGTACTCTAGCCTGGAGAATCTCATGGACAGAGGAGCCTGGTGGGCTACAGTTCACGGGGTCATAAAGAGTTGGACACAACTGAGCGGCTCAACATTCAGAAATTGAAGATCATGGCATCTGGTCCCATTACTTCATGGCAAATAGATGGGAAACAGTGGAAACAGTGTCAGACTTTATTTGGGGGGGCTCCAAAATCACTGCAGATGGTGACCACAGCCATGAAATTAAAAGACGCTTGCTCCTTGGAAGAAAAGTTATGACCAACCTAGATAGCATATTCAAAAGCAGAGACATTACTTTGCCAACAAGTGTCTGTCTAGTCAAGGCTATGGTTTTTCCTGTGGTCATGTATGGATGTGAGAGTTGGACTATGAAGAAAGCTGAGCGCCGAAGAATTGATGGTTTTGAACTGTGGTGTTGGAGAAGACTCTTGCGAGTCCCTTGGACTGCAAGGAGATCCAACCAGTCCACTCTGAAGGAGATCAGCCCTGGGATTTCTTTGGAGGGAATGATGCTAAAGCTGAAACTCCAGTACTTTGGCCATATCATGCGAAGAGTTGACTCACTGGAAAAGACTCTGATGCTGGGAGGGACTGGGGGCAGGAGGAGAAGGGGACGACAGAGGATGAGATGGCTGGATGGCATCACGGACTCGATGGACATGAGTCTGAGTGAACTCCAGGAGATGGTGATAGACAGGGAGGCCTGACGTGCTGCGATTCATGGGGTCACAAAGAGTCAGACACGACTGAACTGAACTGAACTGAACTGAGCGGCTAACACTCACATTTTTTCCCCCTGGTTTGTAATGCTGAACAACTGGATACACATGAAATGGCTAAGAAAGAAAGCATTCCGGATTGGGCATGTGCCTCAAGTATGTGGTCAGTCATATTCGTCCCTGGGACTTTTGTTAGTGGTATTAGGAAAGGTGTGTGTTCACACGTGTTGTCTTTGGACTCGCCAGCCGTGAGGCTCACTCAGGCCTGAAGCTAGAGATGATCACTGTAGAGTCATATGGAAGGAGTCACGAAAATGACAACAGCATAGAGGAAAAGAGCCAAGAAAGGGAGAATGGCGAGCACCCGCTGGCCACACCTGAGGCCTGGCTCCAGCGATGCCTGAAGGCAAGAAGGAAGTTTGGACGCGCCAGCTATGATGATGGGGCATTCCTTTTGATTCCTAAAGCAGGTTGACAGATGCTGCTGCTGCTTGCTGCTGCATGGCCTTGCTATCACACCCTCCTCCATCTGATCTGAACTCTAAATGCAGAGGTAAATACTAATCTTGATTAATAACCAAATTCTGCAACAGAGGAAATCCACAAGAGTTAAGTGCTAAGGACAGACTTTCATTCTAAGAAACTGGGCTGCTTCAGCCATAGTTTGTTCAAGGGGAAACAGAAAGGTGCTCTGACTGCTACTGACAGTCATTTTTGGCGTAAGTTGGGACCAGTCAGTGCTATCAAACATTGATATCTATGACGACTGCAAAGAATTTCGTAAACAATCCATTTTCATCCCAGAAATACACACTCACCCTTTGAGTCACTGGTTGGCTAATCATTCTTTCTGCCACTTTGGGCTGGCTGTTCACCCAGATTTTGAGTTTATGACAAAAACACACTCCCAAATATCTGTCCCCAGTGGCCTCTACGTAATGCTCTGGCACGTGCGGTGTTGCCTTGTAATCTCGAGGCCTGAGCATAACCGGCACCCACTTCCCACGGCTGTCCACTGAGCGCGTGCTGGTTTCGTCACCAGGGGAACAGGCCTTCGACTTGTTTTTCTTGTAAAGATAATGCTTCACGCCAGGTCATCCACAGCGCGCAACCAGAGAGGAGGCTGAGCTGTCTGGAGACGCAAAAGGGAATTTGTGTAAGCCAGTCGCATAACCACCACCTCCTGTTAGAGCGTGTGCCTGAGAAGACTGCGTGTCTTTCTCCGCCTTCCAGAGAGCTGTGTGCCCCCGGGAGGGAGTCTGGTGGGCATCTGTCTTGAAGAATGTGGACATTAAGCAGGTATGGGACCTGGGGCCACAGAGAGTCTGTGAGAGGCCCAGCCTGTGCCTGCTTGGTGAGCCTTCCAGCATCGCAAGAAATAAAAATGAAGAGCTGACAGAGGCCACCAAAAACTAGGGAATATTTTTCAGTGTCTACAGTGAATACTCACACTAATCACTGTCCACCACAATGACATTGCGCTGCGCACAGCATTATAGGGTTTGTAAGACACCATGTCTTAGAATGAACTGCAGCGTGGTCTCTGGATGGGACACAGGCGTTGTGGTTCAAATGTCCCTTAGACACCTCACTCCAGCCCGCCATCTCAGTTAATAATTTTTAAGTTATGAAAAATAATTTTAAAAATTACGGTTAAGAATGATTCAGTTGTGTCTTGTGTCTCTTGCCTTCTTAGGCCAGGAAGTGAGAGCAGGGAGGAGCAGCCGAACCGCCACTTGACGGGAGCCTCGGGACCCAGCGCTTGCTCTGCGGCTTTGTCCCAACCAGCTGTGTGGTCTCGGGGAGGTCATGCAACCTCTCTGGATTCCCCCATCTATGAAAAGGCACTGGATGAGGGCCTTACAAGTTCCTTCTAAAGTTTTACGATTACACCAATTTCTTGTGAAGAGTCTAAGAGGAAAAATGAAACAACATTCCACACAGATTCAGCCTTTGCCAGGGGGGGTGGGTGATAAGGATCAGGAGGTGTGTGTGTGTGTGTGTGTGTGTGTGTGTGTGTGCTGACAGCCTGCAAAAAAGATACTATGCAAATCTGACTGTATACCGAGAGGGTAAATGCGATGGCGAAACACAGCAATGAAAGGAGAAGGAGAGAGGTCCGGGGAGGCTCTTTGAACGACCACCGCTTCCCAGCTAATCTGGTATTCTTTTAGCAAGACACTAAGAAAGGACGCGCCACAGAGGTGGGCCGAGGACTCAGTGGGCAGAGGGGCCATTGAAGGGTCTAATGATACAGGACTCCTCGGTGAGTCCAGAACAGAGGTGAAGAAGAGAAAGGAGGGCAGCGGTGATCAGAACTGGATTCCCGCAGCACTTCTGAGCGTGCCGTCAGACAGGTCTGGATTTGAATCCCAACTCTGATCACTTATCAGCTGTGTACCTTTTATGCCCTGTCTGCTCTGATCTTCTGTCTGATCTGTAAGAGGAGACTCAGAAGAAGCCCTGCCCTGTGAGGCTGAAAGGGAATCATGTCTCCAAAGAGCTTAAGTCCAGGACTGCGCAGATGAATATTCATATGTGCCCAGCCTATAATTAGTACGGTGCTTGCTAATGTTTGCTGAGCATCAACCAAGTCATACTTAATACAATGACTTCCTCTCACCTTCCCCCAAACAAGCCAACGGGGCAGGCACTGCAGCGACCCCGTCTTACGGATGAGGAGGCCAGGCTCAGCGCCTGGGTCCCCGCGTGGACATCAGCCATCGTTACCGTCTGTCCTCCGGCAGCCCAGCAGCTCCGCAAGAAGGCGGGCGCGGACAGGCAGTGGCTGCTGAGGCTGGTGCTTTCTGGAGGCGGGAAGTGGAGGAGCCACACTGGACAGTGACACGCTTCTCTCTTCATCCAGCACGCTTGTGTTTTGTTGGGGCAATATACCCAGAATGCAGTGCGCCCGTGCTAATCCTTGATTTGAGTTCTGACCAAGACATATAGCCCTCTAACCATCAACACAGCCTTTAGCAGCACTCATCTGCTTTCTGTTTCTAAAGCTTTGCCTTTCCTAGAATTTCATGTAAACGGATCACATGCTTTTGCTGAACACGTTTTTGAGATTCGCCCTCGTTCTCAAGTGCATTAGTAATCCCTTCCCTCATTCTGCTGTGTGATGCTCCATTAGAGGGAGGTGCTACACTTTGTTTATTCACTCATCAGTAAACGGGCACTTGCCTATCTCCAGTTCGGGGCTGCTATATAACTGCTATGAAAGGCTGAGCACACGTGTTTGTATAGACGCGTGATTCTACTTCTTGGTAACGCCGTGGAGTGGGATTGCTGGGTCCCAAGCTAAGTGTACGTTTCACTTTATAAGAATCAGGAAACCATTAGACAATGTGGCCGCACCATTGTGCATTCCTATCCGCCCTGTAGGGGATGTCCGACTGCTCTGCATCTTTGCGGACCACTGGATTATCAGTCTTTAAACTTTTAGCCATTTTAGCAGGTGTGTGGTAAATACCTCATTGTGGTTTTAATGTGTGTTTCCTAATGACTAATGATGCTTAGTATCTGTACATGTGCTTATCTGATGTTGTTACTCCTTTGGTGAAGCGTCTGCTTAAACATTTTTCCCACTGGGGGAAAAATGTCTTCTTACTACTCATATATCCAGAATACAGGCATTCTTTACGTGTTCTAGAGTCAAGTCTTTCCTCAGATGTATGTTTTGCAAATATTTTCCCCATTTGTGGCTTGCTTTTTATTTTCTTAATAGGCTCTTTTTCTGCTTCATTGACTATGCCAAAGCCTTTGACTGTGTGGATCACAATAAACTGTGGAAAATTCTGAAGGAGATGGGAATACCAGACCACCTGACCTGACTCTTGAGAAACCTGTATGCAGGTCAGGAAGCAACAGTTAGAACTGGACATGGAACAACAGACTGGTTCCAAATAGGAAAAGGAGTACGTCAAGGCTGTATATTGTCATCCTGCTTATTTAACTTCTATGCAGAGTGCATCATGAGAAATGCTGGGCTGGAGGAAGCACAAGCTTGAATCAAGATTGCTGGGAAAAATATTAATAACCGCAGATATGCAGATGACACCACCCTATGGCAGAAAGTGAAGAAGAGCTAAAGAGCCTCATGATGAAAGTGAAAGAGGAGAGTGAAAAAGTTGGCTTAAAACTCAACGTTCAGAAAACGAAGATCATGGCATCTGGTCCCATTACTTCATGGCAGATAGATGAGGAAACAAGCCATGAAATTACAAGACGCTTACTCCTTGGAAGGAAAGTTATGACCAACCCAGACAGCATATTAAAAAGCAGAGACATTACTTTGCCAACAAAGGTCCGTCTAGTCAAGGCTATGGTTTTTCCAGTGGTCCTGTATGGATGTGAGCGTTGGACTATAAAGAAAGCTGTGTGCCAAAGAATTGATGCTTTTGAACTGTGGTGTTGGAGAAGACTCCTGAGAGTCCCTTGGACTGCAAGGAGATCCAACCAGTCCTTCCTAAAGGAGATCAGTCCTGGGTGTTCACTGAAAGGCCTGATGCTGAGGCTGAAACTCCAATACTTTGGCCACCTGATGCAAAGAGCTGACTCACTGGAAAAGACTCTGATGCTGGGAAAGATTGAGGGCAGGAGGAGTAGGGGATGACAGAGGATGAGATGGCTGGATGGCATCACCAACTCAATGGACATGGGTTTGTGTGGACTCTGGGAGTTGGTGATGGACAGGGAGACCTGGAGTGCTGTGGTTCATGGGGTCACAAAGAGTAGGACACAACTGAGGGACTGAACTGAACTGAATAGGGTCTTTTGAAGATCAATTTTTTAAATTTTTATGAGAATTAATTTATCAGTTTTTTTCTTTTATATGAAAGACTTTTTACCCCAAGGAATATTTGCCTAACCCAAGGTTGTAAAGAGTTTTCTCCTAAAAGTTTTATAATTTTCTCTTTCATGTTTAGGTCTATTAGCTCTTTGGTCCATTTTAAATTAATTTTTAATGTATACTCTGAGGACAGGGTCAAGGTTCATTATTATTTTCATATGGATATCCAGTTGTTCTTAGCATCATTTGTCAAAAAGTCTACCACTTCCCCATTAAATTAAGTTGATGCCTTTTTATGAATCAACTGACCATATTTTTGTGGGCATTTCTCTGGATGTTCCATTAATCTATAGATCTCTTCTTACACATCAGTAACAATCTTGTCTTGGTTGCTGTCGCTTTGATAGTAAGTCTTGAATCCGGGCACTCGAAGCCTTCTGCTTTCGTTCTTCTTTTCTGCGTTCACTTATGGAGTGCCAGCTGCGCCTTCAGCCCTGCTCATTTGTTCACCGATTTATTCAAGAAACATCTGAGAGTGACCATCACACCAGGCTTGCTTTAGCTGCTGGGATTTGGTAGTGATAAAAAACACACAAACTTTCTGCCCTCATGGACTTTATAATCCACTGGAGGTTTGGGGTTGGCAAGTTGGACTGATAACCAGAAAAATATGTAGATTATATTTGTCAGATATATACGCTGTGTGTGTGGTCAGATGGTAGTAAATGCTATGAAGGAAAATAAAGCAGAATGAACTTGTGGACGTGGTGGGTGAGGGGAGAAGAGGGAGGGAGGAGCTGAAAGAGCAGGACTGACATAAACACTATCATAATCCGCCTGCAATGCAGGAGACCTGGGTTCGATCCCTGGGTTGGGAAGATCCCCCGGAGAAGGGAAAGGCTACCCACTCCAGTCTTCTGGCCTGGAGAAGTCCATGGACTGTATGGGGTTGCAAAGAGTCGGACAGGACTGAGCAGCTTTCACTTTCACTTCACTCCATGTAACCAAATAGCTGGTGCGGGGAAGGCAATGGCACCCCACCCCAGTACTCTTGCCTGGAGAATCCCAGGGATGGGGGAGCCCGGTGGGCTGCCGTCTCTGGGGCTGCACAGAGTCGGACACGACTGCAGCGACTCAGCAGCAGCAGCAGATAGCTAGTGGGAAGCTGCCGTGTACCTGGGAGCTCCGCCCTGTGCTCTGTGAGGACGCAGAGGGGTGGGGCCGGCAGAAGAATGGAAGGGAGGCTCAGAGGGCGCGGGTGCGTGTGCTTAGAGCTGACTCATGTTCTTGCACGGCAGAAATTAACACAACACTGTGAGGCAATCATACTCCAAGCAAATAAATAATAAATATTCCAAATAGAGAAAAGCATAGAGCACAAGAAAGAACGGTGAGGGAAGAACTCTCTGAGGAGGTGAGAGCCCAGAGAAGCCAGGGGTTGAGTCATTCAGCACGGTCTCTTTGCGGCAGGAGAGAGAAGTGCCCAGACACTGAGAGTGGGGAATGTTTGGGCGAGTTTTCTCTAGTGTGTGTAGGATTTTCAAGTCACCCCACTTAGTGGTCATTCCCATGGTACATAGAGAGAGCTGGGTGACAGCTGAGTTGAGACGGAAACCATCTTAGAAGATGGATGCTGTTATGTGAAGAACTGGACAGTTTTCTAGGAACAGGAACAGCAGGTGCAATGGCCCTGAGGTCAGAAAGCCCTCAGCATGTTCTAGAAGTCAGGTTAGTATGGGGAGTCTTTGGGATGAAGCCTGACAAATAAGAGACCAGGGAATTCCCTGGCGACTCAGTGGTTAGGACTCACATTCCCGCTGCCGGGGGCCCGTGTCTCATCCCTGGTTGGGGAACTGAGAACCTGGAAGCTGAGTGGTGCCACCAAAAAAAAACAAAGACAGGCGCCCTCTGGGTGCAGGGCCAGCTCTCGGTGTGGGCGTAGGTGCCTGCGCGCTCAGCTGCCTCGGCCGCGTCTGATCGCTCGCTTTCCGGTGGGCTGCAGCCCGCCGGGCTCCTCTGTCCACGGGATCCTGCAGGCAAGAGCCCTGGGGTGGGTGCCGTTCCCTCCTCCCGGGAGCGAGTCCACGTCTCTCAGGTCTCCCTCACTGGGAGGGTTCTTCCCGCTAGTGCCACCTGGGAAGCCCACAGGGCTTCATGAGCCAGAGGGTAAGAGTTTGGATTTTACTCTGTAGGGCAGTGAATACCACTGGCGAGCTTTAAATAGGGGGAGTGTTTCTGAATGTCATTCAGCGTAACTTCAGTTCAGTTCAGTCGCTCAGTCGTGTCCCACTCTCTGTGACCCCATGAACTGCAGCACGCCAGGCCTCCCTGTCCATCACCAACTCCCGGAGTTCACTCCAACTCATGTCCATCGAGTCGGTGATGCCATCCAACCATCTCATCCTCTGTTGTCCCCTTTTCCTCCTGCCCCCAATCCCTCCCAGCATCAGAGTCTTTTCCAATGAGTCAACTCTTCGCATGAGGTGACCAAAGTATTGGAGTTTCAGCTTTAGCATCAGTCCTTCCAATGAACACCCAGGACTGATCTCCTTTAGGGTGGACTGGTTGGATCTCCTTGCAATCCAAGGGACTCTCAAGAGTCTGTATTTCAGAAACTTCAAGTCCTGAGAAACCGTTGGGGTGTGGCTGTACCATCTGGCAGCTTCCGGTAAACCCCGTAATCTGGGAGAGTTTATAAAAACCTTTCGGAATGAACCTCACATTTTGACTATGGAATTCTCTTGGGTGCATGCAGGGACGCTTCTTTTCATTAGTATGAGGTGTGAGCTTCGATATACAGGGTGTGCGTGTGCTTGAATTCTTAATCTTCATGAGTCATGAAGTCTGTTTCCACATTTCAACTAAATGAATGCTGTTTAGTTTTATAGTTTCTCTGTCTCCAGCTTTTAAACTACCTTTAGTTTGAAAATAATAATTTAAATTTATCCACCAAGTTGCAAATAGAGAAATGTAGATTACCTTTTTCCCTTTATATATTTACCTATTAACATTATTAACATTTTACTCTCTCCACACACACACACACACACACACACACACACACACACACACACACATACACACACACACACTCAAAATTTCTTCCTAAACCATTCATGACTGTTACATTCATCATGGCCCTTGACTCTCAAATATTCCAAATATGTATTTGCTAAGAATGGGGATTCTCTCTTACACAGCCACAATAGATTTCAAAACTCAATACATTTATCCTGATGTAACAGTTTAACTTACCATCCAGAGTCCAGTTTTTATCAGGCAGCCTTATACTGCTCCTTTTGACGTTCCCCTTCCAGTACAGGCTCCTGTGTAGGGCCAGAGTGTGCACTTAATTGTCATGTTTTTTTAGCCTCCTTGGACCTGGAACATTTCCACAGCTTCTCTTTGTCTTTTGTGAGATTAGCATTTTTGAAGGCCGCAGTCCTTCCCCTGCCCTCTGCCCCACTGTAACAGAATGTTCCTCTAATTGTGATTGTCTGATCAGGTTTAAGTTATGCATTCTTGGCTGCAGTGAGGCACAGAGAGGATACTGAATCCTTCTCAGGATACCATCTCTGGAGACAGAGGATGTCCACCTGTCTGTCTTGGTGATGTTAAATACCCACAACTTTTCATCTGGTGTTTACACGAGGTAGGGGAGAGGGGAAGAAAGTTGAAATAACAAAGAGGCGGATGACTCAGCATTTGTTTAGCTCCTGAGTCATCTGTGTTGCTGATTTAACCACCCAAAGCAAGGCTTTGTATAATCACAAAGGACACACACACAAACACACACACACATTCACACACCCAAGTTCTGATCCTCTTTGCATTTTTTTAGCTGCCACCAAAGTCCTGTTTCAGCAGATGGGGCATTGGAAGAAATAATGTGAAGGTATTTTCAAATTCTGCAATGAAGAGTCACATAATCATTGCTTGTATATAAAATCATATAACGAATCTTTGGGTCTTGAGCCAAGGAGGTATCGCCATGGCTATGAGCGTTGTGCGCACCGGCCAAGCACACGGATTAGCTTAAAGCAGTAGTTTTCAGCCCCATACATTCTTCTGGGTGCGTTTAACACCCAGTGCTGGGCACACCCCTACTCCGATCAACTGAATCAGAAGTTCTAAAAGTGAGGTTCATGGATGGAAGAATTTTAAGATAAAGAACGACCAGCTTAACGGTATGATTCAGGAGCTTCAATAATCCCCAAAGGTCTTTAACTTTTGGTCAAGGGCTCCCTTTAATAGCTGAAGAATATTGAGCACCTACTGTATGTCACAGCCGCAGATTTTGTTTACAGAGCATCCACTTTCCCTTCTATGGGAAAAAGCTCCCTGGTTTTACTTTGGCCAAAACCACCACCGCTTGCAGCTCATGGGGTTTTGGGGCTATTGTTGTTTAGTCGCTCAGTCATGTCTGACTCTTTGACTCCATGGACTGCAGCATGCCAGTCTTCCTTCCCCGTCTTTCACCGTCTCCCGGAGTTTGCTCAAACTCATGTCTGCTGAGTTGGTGATGCCATCCAACCATCTCATCCTCTGTCATCTCCTTCTCCTCCTGCCTTCAATCTTTCCCAGCATCAAGGTCTTTCCCAATGAGTCAGTTCTACACAGCAGGTGGCCAAAGTATTGGAGCTTCAGCTTCAGCATCAGTCCTTCCAATGAATTCAGTTCAGTTCAGTTGCTCAGTCGTGTCTGACTCATCGAGGCGCCACTGACTGCAGCACGCCAGGCCTCCCTGTCCATCACCAACTCCGGGAGCTCACTCAAACCCATGTCCATCGAGTCAGTGATGCCATCCAGCCATCTCATCCTCTGTCATCCCCTACTCCTCCTGCCCTCAATCTTTCCCAGCATCAGGGTCTTTTCCAGTGAGTCAGTTCTTCAAATCAGATGGCCAAAGCACTGGAGTTTCAGCTTCAGCATCAGTCCTTCCAATGAATATTCATGACTGATTTCCTTTCAGATTGACTGGTTGTAACTCCATGCAGTCCAAGGGACTCTCGAGAGTCTTCTCCAACACCACAGTTCAAAAGAAACAATTCTTTGGCGCTTAGCTTTATTTATAATACAACTCTCACATCCATACATGACAACCGGAGAAACCATGGCTTTGACTGGATGGACCTTTATAGGCAAAGTAATATCTCTGCTTTTTAATACACTGTTTAGGTTTGTCATTGCTTTTCTTCCAAGGAGCAAACATCTTTTAATTTCATGGCTTCAGTCACTATCCACAGTGATCTTGGAGCCCCCCAAAATGGTGTCTCACTGTTTCCATTGTTTCTCCATCTATTTTCCATGAAGTGATGGGATGAGATGCTATGATCTTAGTTTTTTGAATGAATTTTAAGCCCGATTTTTCACTCTCCTCTTTCACTTTCATCAAGAGGCTCTTTAATTCCTCTTCACTTTCTGCCATAAGGGTGGTGTCATCTGCATATCTGAGGTTATAGATATTTCTCTTGGTAATCTTGATTCCAGTTTGTGCTTCATCCAGCCCAACATTTCATATGATGTACTCTGCACAGAAATTAAATAAGCAGGGTGACAATATACAGCCTTGATGTACTCCTTTGCCAATTTGGAATCAGTCCATTGTTCCATGTCCAGTTCTAACTGTTGCTTCCTGACCTGCATACAGATTTCTCAGGAGGCAGGTCAGGTGGTCTGGTATTCCTGTCTCTTGAAGAATTTTCCACAGTTTGTTGTGATCCACACAGTCCAAGGTTTTTGTGTAGTCAATAAAGCAGATGTTTTTCCGGAACTCTCTTGCTTTTTCAATGATCTAACAGATGTTGGCAACTCGATCTCTGGTTCCTCTGCCTTTTCTAAATCCAGCTTGAACGTCCGGAAGTTCTTGTTTCACGTAGTGTTGAAGCCTGGCTTGGAGAATTTTGAGCATTACTTTGCCAGTGTGTGAAGTGAAGTTGCTCAGTCACATCCAACTCTTTGTGACCCCATGGACTGTAGCCCACTAGGCTCCTCAGTCCATGGAATTTTCCAGGCAAGATTACTGGAGTGGGTTGCCATTTCCTTCTCCAGCGGATCTTCCCAACCCAGGGATCAAACCCGGTCTCCCGCACGGCAGGCAGACGCTTTACCGTCTGAACCACCTTAATTGTGCAGTAATTTGAACATTATTTAGCACTGTCCTTCTTTGGGATTGGAGTAAAATCTGACCTTTTCCAGTCCTGTGGCTACTGCTGAGTTTTGCAAACTTGCTGGCATATTGAGTGTAACACTTTCACAGCATTATCTTTTAGGACTTGAAATAGCTCAGCTGGAATTCCATCACCTCCACTAGTTTTGTTCATAGTGATGTTTCCTAAGGCCCACTTGACTCCAGACTGTAGGATGTCTGGCTCTAGGTGAACGATCACACCATCGTGGTTATCTGGGTCATGGAGATTTTTTTTGCATAGTTCTTCTGTGTATTCTTGCTACCTCTTAATATTTTCTGCTTCTGTTAGGTCCATACCATTTCTGTCCTTTATTGAGCCCATCCTTGCATGAAATGTTCCCTTGGTATCTCTAATTTTCTTGAAGAGATCTCTAGTCTTTCTCATTCTATTGTTTTTGGGGGCTGACCCTGAATCCTGACTTAAGAAATGTACATTATTTCCTAGGTTTGGCCACTTGATCTGTTCATGAATGGCTTAAGTTGGTCAGATAAGACCTGAGTTACGATTTTTGTTGGAATCATTGGCAAAAAGGTGCTTTAATTCCACTAGGGCTTAAAACTAAGAGAATGTTAAGTTACCAGGGACCACTACAGAAAGGGGTCCTATCTAAGCGTGAAGCCAACATAAAGTAAAGCAGAAAAAGAGATGAACTTGGTGGATATTGGTTTGAGCCCCTGTCCTGGATCCAGCCATGCCTGAACTCCTAGATTTTTTAACTATATGAGCCAACAAATTCCTATTTTACTTAAGTCAGTTTCAGTTCAAGAAGCATGCAAGACAAATCTCAGCCATAACGACCTGATAACTTGACCTAGAGGCAAGAAGAGGTGAAAAGTAATCAGAGGTAGAAAGGCCTTAGAGAAGGAGGGACGTTCAAACACTGGTCCTCTGGCCTGTGGCTGTGGGATGTCACAATCACTCAGCCTCCCTGGACTCCAGCTTCCTCTCCAGTGTATCAGGGGTGGGCTAATAAAATTCAAGAATGCATTTGTGGAGTTGGTGGAGCTAAACCCTCCTGCAGAGCTGCTTGGTTCAGATAATGCAAAGCTTCCTCCATCAAGCATGTGTGCTCAGAAGCCAAGGTCTAGCGTCCTGGAGGGAGCTCATGGCAAAGAAATGATAAACTAGTACTCGCTTGTTATTTACTGAATCCATGCTCCATGCCTTCTGAAGCCCTTTACCTGCACTGTCTCGCTTATTCCTTACAGAAGGGGCAGATATTTCAAAGAAGGCAACTGAGGATACAGCGGACCAATCACTGGCTGTTACAAGAGCCCAGGAGTTCAGCCGCAGGCTTGTCTTCTTCCCAAAAGGTGCAACAAACTAGTCCTGGAGGGTTGCCACCAAGAAACCCCTTCCAAAATGTTTCCGGGAATTTTCCAAAGAGCAGTGGACATCCATTTGGAGAGGAGTTTTTTAACCTCACAGATATGTTCAGGGCACCAGAAGATGCAAAAATAAGCCAAACGCAAACTTTCCTCAGCATCTTCCCCTTAATACAGGAAAACAAATCATAAACGAGCTCA
>SJYF01000037.1:1917746-1949438 GCA_006410515.1 Procapra przewalskii | reverse complement strand
AAGTTCCAGCATTTCCTCTTTGTTATCTAAGATCTAGGTTGGGAAATTATAAAGTCAAAAGTCCCAGAATGCAAGGTAGGTGACGTCAGCATGGACTGACCAGGTGTGAGATAAAAAGAGGGGACTGTGGCAAACCAAAGTTAAGCTGTCCCATCAAAAGATGTTCAGAGATTGAAAGCACTGAGCTGGCCAACAGAGCATGTTTGTAAAGAGGTTTCTGCTGCTGGGATGCTGAACTTTGACCCAGGCCTGTCTTTAGGAAACCAGGCATTGAACAGGGCCAGATAAAAGACTGAATTGGCAGTCCAGTGCGGTCCTGGATTTCTACATCCGGGACTGATTTAATCCAACTTCATTTCTGTAAGACAAGTTCCAGCTGAAGCGCTGGCAGTCTGCTACAGAGACTGAGTGCAGCGGCCAGCGCCAGCCAGCCTGGGCCTAAATCCAGACTCTGCCCCTTCCCGGGGCTCTAATCCAAGGTTC
This sequence comes from Procapra przewalskii, assembly GCA_006410515.1. Taxonomy (NCBI): domain Eukaryota; kingdom Metazoa; phylum Chordata; class Mammalia; order Artiodactyla; family Bovidae; genus Procapra; species Procapra przewalskii. The sequence goes on along the minus strand of SJYF01000037.1, from coordinate 1,948,955 downwards.
CCACTCAACGTCTCCGCACCTTGGTTTTCTCATTTCTTGATGGGGATAGTACAACACATCGAAAGTTGTTTCGAGAATTAAATCAGGCAACATATTTAAAGTCCTTAGAACTGTGCCTGACACACAGCAAGCATTCAGTTAATACCAGTGGTTGTCACTTTGAGAGTGTGGGCATGAAGTATGTGGAATCGCCCACCAGGCACGAATCCATTGTTTAGAAAAGATATCAACAACTATCTCTTGTTATGTCAGATGTGCAAGGTATTTTTAATATGTTACCTCAGTAAAGGATTACTGAGTTTCTCAAGAAAGCTCAGTCTAGTCTACAGATGAAGCATCTAAACGAATGAATGATAGAGCCAATATCATACCAACAGGTAATTAGCCATTTCCATGAGGATGGAGCCGTTTACCAGGAACCAAATATCTAACAGTGTCTTAACAGATAACAGTATGGAACAGGACGCTATGGGGCTGGCTTGGTGGCTCCGCAAAGTTTCTAAGAGCCTGGGTTCTTGCTACCCTCTGATTCTGCCATTCTTGGCTTTCTACCCTTTTATTTGCTACCTCATGGGCATAAAGTAGCTGCCATAGTCTCAGGCATCACATCCTCAACCCAGTGTCCTAAGAAGGAAGGAAGGAAGGTCACAACCAAAACTTTTCTCCAAGTGATTTTCTGTATTTTGATCCTCTAACTCAGAGTACATCTCATGGACCAAACGTAGGTCACATCCTTATCCCTAGATTAATTATTGCTGAAGAAAATGGGATTTGGTTTAGACAAATCACAACCAAATACTTGGGGCTGTGGTAGTGACCAACCGTACCTAAGATCAAGGGGAAAAGGGTACAGAAATGAGAAATGGCCGTTAGGTAGGTAATGAGCAGAGACTAACTCACTGACTCTGGGTTTAGGATTTTTGTGTGGTTGAAGCAGCAAGTTACCTGTGTGTGTGTGTGTGTGTGTGTGTGTGTGTGTGTGTGTAGGGACGAGAGGGGCAATTACTCATATGATAAAATGACCATATGGCAATAACTTTGTAAATCAACTTTGAGTAGCAATGGTTTTTTGCTGGGCCTTTTCAAATGTCAAGAGGTGTCAACTTATAAATCCTAGCCCACAGTCCATTCTTCAACACACAACTATTTCAGTAGGGAAAAAAAAGAGACTTCTAGAGACTCTCATTAGCTTTGAAGTCAGGCCAAGAAGTTGGCTTTCAGCAGCCAAGGGGGAAAAAAAAGATCCATTAACATCCAGTGTGGAAATCTAGAAGGATTTGAGCTAAGTGAGGATCTTACTTACATATACAGACATGAGAATTTGGTTTTTATTTGGATAGTTTTCTGATTTCTTTCCAGGCCAGAGCTTTGGAAAAAAATGCCATTCCTTTTTCAGAATATATGACTGCCTCTGAACATTTTAACTTTGGGTGTGATGGGCATAGTGAAAACCAGATTTGCACTATATTTTAGAATCAAATCTCCTTTGCTTGGTTTCAGCTGTTGTTCAGTTGCTAAGGCGTGTCAGGTGTTTTGCACCCCATGGTCTGCAGCTCACCAGGCTTCCCTGTCCACAGGGTCGTGTCCAGGCGGGCACACTGGTGAGGGCTGCATTTCCTTCTGCATGGGATCTTCCAGGACCAGGGACTGAGCCCGCGTCATCTGCACTGGCAGGTGGATTCCTTGCCATCGTGCTGCCAGGGAAGCCCCTGATTTCAGTAGCACATGTGAAACGGTGCATGAAGATGGCTAGTAACAACTGACACAGACAGTACGCCTTTCAGCAAAAGGCTTCACTTCTGCCTCTAATGTTATACCATATTTACTCTTGAAATCTGGTTTATATAGTTTTCACTAGAGCTATGAGTTTCAGAAAGTGACTTATAGCAAAATGGTTACCTCTACTTAAATTTCACCTATGCCATGATCATATTGATACTTTTTATTTTAGAATTTTTTTAGATTCTTTCTAATTTGATTTATAACCTGTCATATATAACCTGTTATTTGATTGCAAAGATATTGTAGTGATTTTACTTTTATATCCAACTCACAGCTGATACACAGCACAGTGAGGGGGGAAAAGGGATTTTTGCTATTGAAAACCCCTGGCACCGGGGCTTGGTTGTTATTGCAACACAACCTGGCAGATGCTGACTAATAAAGCATGCAAACCCATTTAAATCAACGGAAAAGAACAAACTCCAGGACATGCAGGGCTGCTGCTGGACGGGTCTCTCCTTTATCCTGCACTGGCTGATGTGCTGTTGAGAATCTGAGAAAGTGGCCAGGCCAGGAAGGCTGAGCCAGGGGAGAGCGTGAGGGCCAACAAATTCCACTCTCTTCTTCTCCAGGAAGGGCTGGGCGTGCTCTCACTTGCAGCTGGCAAGCTCCTCACTAAGAGAACAACAGCAGGACTGCCTGTTCCCCTGATCTTGGAGCTTCTTGGGAAGGAAAGCTTTCCTCCCCTCATGAGCTAGAACACGACCTCAGGTTAGCCAGTGTTCCAGATGTTTTCAGATTATAATGAAACGATTCAATATTCTCTGTAATCGGGATAAACAAACACTTTCCCCTGATAGAATCAGAGGTTTATTCTATGAAGAGTTCATTGGTTTCAAAAACCTTATTTTTCTTTTCATGAAACAATTTGAAATCACTCTGCTCTTTGATTTGCGCTGGTTGATAGATCAGTTTTGGGAACTCATGGTGGAGATATTTTCTGAAAGTAAATTCAACCACATTTTAGCCACAAGAAGTTGCGAGTGAAAGGGCTCTCGTAATGTGCCTGTTCTGAAAGTCCAGAGTACAGTCCATTGGTTTGACTCACGCCACCTCTTGTACTCAGGAGAAGGAAACTAAACTGATTAACTGCTTCTCATACATGTTCCCTCCGTGTGGACACTGAGTCAGCTGGGAGGCGTGTCATTTCACAAGCAGACAGAAGCCCTGACCACTGGGAGGCGCCCACTTGCCGATGTTGCGCCGCACGTGCACAGATGTTCTGCAGGGGGCGATAAGCTTCCTGCGAAAGGCCCTGAGATGACCCCACTCTGCCCTTGCGGCCTGAAAGCAGCGATAGACTGGGCAAAGGAAGGAAGGTGTCTGTGTTCTAATAAAACTTTATCTAAAAACGCGGAAATTTGAATTTTGTATAATTTTCATATATCACAAAATAGTATTCTTCTGATTTTTCTTTTCCAACCATTCAAAATGTAAGAACCATTCTTACTTAGCGTGTGGGTCATTCACACACAGTTGATGGGCTAGATTTGGCCTGTGAACTGCAGTTTGCCAACCCCTGAATTACTGAGTTCTTTTGTGTTTCAGGCATTATTTATATAATTCTCACAAGCATCCTTACAAGGGGTGAGTCATTATTACGGCCATTTAAGAGATGAGTAAACTGAGGTCCAAAAGGTAGCACAGCCTGGGGGTGATGGGGCCAAGATCACAACGTATTTACCATATTCTTTTCAACTAGCAGTCAATTAGGAGATGAAATGTGGAATCTTAAAATGAGAACATTACTGGTAGGGCTAAGCAACTGAAAGCATTTAAAAATGCTTTTTATTTTCTTGATAAAATACTTTGCATTTCCTTGCATCGCTGTCTGATTTAGTGTGATCTTTTGGTATCAGGCCTTCAGCTCTAATTCATGTTATTTCTGTGCTCTGAATTTCACGGAAGATGAGACGCTATGTCTCCCAGTTAGACATCTACTCTGTGTTTGCATATGCAAGCTGCAAGAGTCACGGGATTCCCTGGGTGGGACTCCTACACACAGGCATCAAAAAGACGTTTCACTTCAAACAACATGGAACTTGGAAGCTAACAGATGCTTTGGATTTAACCTGCAGCTTTTAAATTTAAAGTTCCTGGGAAGAAGACTCATGGAGTTCCCCCTTGTAGGGTGCTGAAATGGAGAGTTAGATTTTCTAGAAAATAGCCAGTAAACTCATGAGAATTTTCTGGAGTTACAAGAGTCCTGAGCTTTACAAGCTAGTAAGTTTGGCTCCAAAAAGGGGGAGGGAGAAGGGAAAGGGAGGGAGAGAGAAGGAAGACAGGAAGGAGGGAGGGAGGAAAGAGAAAGAAGCAACCGCAGCGACAAAGCAGATTCCAAAGCTTGCTCCCAGCAAGAATTAGGACACAGCCATTCCAATTTTTACTCCACATCACAGTCAACATTTCTGGACATATTTGGATTTTCGACTTCTGCTCAGTTCCAGCAATTAAATAAAAGTGAAAACACAAGCCCTGTCCATGGCAAGCAAACAAGAGACATCTCGGAAGAGCCAAACATATTTTGCTTTGGCAAAATGACAGCAATCAGTTTCTACCTTAAGGAGTTGTGAGCTTATGTAGCCCACTTATAACATTTTTTCCCAAAGACCGCACTTCGTTTAGAGCAGACAGCTGCTGCTTTGGGTCTGACACTTCTGAGGCCAATGTGTTCATCTCCCTGGAAGATGTTTGGAATGATACACTTGTGTGATGGCTTACACAGAACCATCTTCTTAGACATGAATGCACTGTCTTGAAAGTCTTGACCATCACTCTTGGAAATTAAAGCCCCCAAAGACAGTGAGGCTCAACTTGTGTCTGTCAAGTGTAGACCCATGGAGTCAGCTCTCCTGCCCGAGAGAATGTCTCACAGCGTCTACTGCAGCGATATGCTCTGACGCCTTGGTGCAACTACCTGTCCCGGGTGCCACCCACGGTTAGTAGAGGATCTAGGCTGCCATGGAAACAGAAGCGAAAGAGCAACCGAAGTGAGATGAAGCAGAGGGTGCAGCATCATGTCCCTTAAGGAAGGAGCGAGATGCTCTTAGGTCGAGTAGACTCTTTCAGCCCCTAAATGGTAACAAATGCTAAAAATGCGTGCTCTGACTCTGCATTTTATCTGCATTGATTCAATGGGTGTTACAGCTATTGAGGCAAAGTCATTCCCCCATGGTCACTAATCACGGGAAAGGGTGAAAGAGTCTACAGGGGTGAATCGCACTTGGAGCATGCAAGAGCCCACAAGCCCAGAGCTGACGTGCCCGGGGCCCAGCACGCCAGAGGTGAGATGGAACGCTTCTGTCATTTCATGTGTAACTTACATTCTCCTCTGCACCTGTGGGGACTGAATCCTCTTTAACTGACTAAAGGGAAGATAAAAACAAAAGCAAGAGTTAGGATGTTACCAAGACCAGGGCTAACAGCTTCCTGGTGCCATTTTTGGACATTGCTTATGCACACCTTGTTCCAAGATGAACTCAAATGAGGTTTATACAAATATAAACAGTGCAAATTAAATGATGTATTTTAAAGTGCAATGAAGGAAAAATAAACATACAGCCGCAACCTGAACACAGATGGAGTGACGAGGGGATGCTGCAGAAAACACAAACGGCAGCGTTGGCTGCGGGCAAGAATTAGTAACACGTCTGCACACGTCTGCCTTGACAGTTCCTGGTAGCTGCTGAAGAGGGACCTACGACCTGTCACACGAGATAGTCACTGTTAGGTAAGATGCACCAACTGCTCAGGAAAATTCTGGTGATATGTCCAGAGCAATCCATCCTGTGATCCTCTGAGAGGAAGCAGGCTCTGATGTCATAAGCAGGATCCTCAGCCTGATCCTGATGGTCGGGCAGTGGCCAGCATCTGAAGCTGCTTCTTACCAGCCTTCGATGTGGGCCAAGGTCATTGTGCCAAAGAATAATCTGGTTAAAATACTCTATGGAGGGCCAGAGGGCTGGGGTCCAACACATCCAGCTTCCAGTCCTGTTAATTCCTGCAGCAAGTCTAGCATCTCGGTCCTGCCCAGACAGGAGAGGTTTTACCAAATTCTATCAAAGGCCAGTGTCACAGTCACCCTAGAGGTTTGCCAAGCTCCAACTCGAGAGTTCGTCTTTGCATATTTCTTGCAGTTGTTCTGACGCATTCTGAGGTGGGTGGGTGGTGGTTACAGGCCACTGCGAGACTCACTTGTCAGAGCTGGATTCTCTTCCCAGAAAAGTAAGCTTGAACAAAACATTTTACAAAGAACTCCAGGGTATTCATAGACCCTTGCATCTCTTCTCTTGGACGCCAGGGGAAGAACTCTTTCCATGTCGGTGTGTGTTTATTTATTTCTCTTTGCCTGTGCTGGGTCTCCGTTGCTGCCCCTGGCTTCTCTCCAGTCGCAGCGAGCAGGGGCTCTCAAGTTGCTGGACCGGGACTTCTCATTGTGGTGGCTTCTCTTATTGCAGATTGTGAGCTTCAGCAGCTGTGGGACGTGAGCTCAGAGGCTTGGCTCCTGGGCTCCAGCTCACAGGCTCAACAGTTGTGATGCATGGGCTTAGCTGCTCCGAGGCATGTGAGATCTTCAGGGATTGAACCCACGTCTCCTGCATTGGCAGGGGTATTCTTTACCACTGAGCCATCAAGGAAGTACCATCTATGTCGATTTTGTCCAAGCCCTGCCTTTGTTTTTACCTTGAAAACATGCAGTGTGCGAGAGAGAAGGGACCTGACATTTATAAACATATCCTCTTTATTTGGCGCTTTGTAAACATTATCTGACTTAAAGCAGTCCCAAGCAGTCAGTATACGGATCTTCACTTACACAGCAAGAAACAAAGTTCAGAAAGCTGGAGTCACTTGTTTAGGATGATAAAACCAGAAAATGATGGAAATGGTTCCAAAAGCCAGTTTTCCCCCGTCAAGATGATTTGAAGGATCAGAAACATTTTTTGGTAACTGTGTGAGCTTCTTTCTCTTCTACCAGAGCTTTCTCTCTAGATGAGATCTTCAGATTTGACCACTAATTTCTACTTATCTTCTCCTCACACTGAAGCTTACCTGAGCACAGAAAAATGTCCCTAAAATGGATTGTGGGTTTTCTGGAAGCTTCTGATGGCTGGAAAATCATAGAACATTCAGAAGCAATGGCAAGTAGTATAGCTGTCTTGGAACCATACCCCTTTTTCCCGAGACCACTTGGGTACTGTTTAATCCTATGGAAAGGCAAAGAATTAAATGACATTTTAAGCAGACTGCCTTCAACCTGACCCATAAAAGTTTCAAGAGTCAATATACTGTGTACACTGAGCTGAAAAACCCTCCCTCCATGCGAGAACAGCACTGCTGGCTTGCCAGGCTCTCTCTGCTGCCCGGGGTGTTGGAAGGAGACTGGTTTGTGCTCTGATTTCCTGTGCTGGGAAAGCTCTTGGCCGTTGGTGGCTCACTGTTTTCCAGAGGAAGCTGAGAGCTGAGTGCAGGTGAGGCTGAGATGCGGAAGGGACGCCTCCGGACAGCGAGGTTTCCATCATCTTCATCGCGGCTCTGCTCGTCCCGATCCTGCTAATGTTTCGGGAGTTGGCGTTGTAAGTATTGTCTCTTACTTTCAAGCTATACTACCCAGCAAAACACTCCTTATGTTGGGAATTAGTCCAGTGGGCCATTTCTCAAAGTAATCTGCATACTGTTTTCACAATTCTTGACCTGTCCGTGTACCATCTGTATTTACTTGATATTTTTCTTTAAGTTGACTATCTTTTCATTTAAACAAATGTATTTTAAAAGAAAACAGCTTGACATAAACACCATATCAATGTCCTCCCCGTAACCAGAAGAACGGATTAAAACCACTGCAATGCGTAATGGTGCTCATCAAATTCTAATCATTTTAAGTCTTTGTTATAAAGAGAGATCATCAAGTGTAAACACAGTAAAAAATGCTTCTTAATACCAAGAAGAGATCTTATAGTTAATGTCACCAGAGGAAATGGAGTAGAATGGAAGGAAGGTAACTTTGCACTACATGATGGATTAAACGTTTAGAGTTGTCTCCAGGAGCCACTCAAAACCATCTTGCACTTTCCTGTACATTTGCACACTGGCTTACGGGCATAACGTTCAAGTTGGGGAAAGCTGAACTATCCAGTTAGAAGAAGGACCCCAGATCGGGTAATGAGACACCAGGTTCTTGTTGCCCTTTAGGGTCTGACACACGTATGGCAACCTGCTCAGAACCCAAGTCCTGAGCGTCTTGGACTGTGGAGTCAGGTTCAAATTCACTGCTGTAGCTGTGCAACCTCGGGCAAGTCAACCACGTCTCTCTGAACCTCAGTTCACACACCAAAAGCGGGCGCTTAGATGGTTGTTCTGAGGAATACACACAATAAAGCCTGTGAAAGGAGAGGCACGCCTGAGGCAGAGCTGAGACTCATCCACGTCTGGGGGCTGGGGTCCCCCGTGCAGATGTCAGGGCCTCTGGGGGCTGGGGTCCGGCCACCGGGCCGCTCCTCCCCGTGCAGATGTCAGGACTTTCCTCTCCACGGGCGTCAGAGACACTGCGAGGTGTATGTAGGTGGGTAAGAACAACTTGAACTATGTTGCAATGAGGCATCAGGTGTCTACAGTCTTTCTAGAAGTGAGGGGGTACAGGAGGAGCAGAAATAAAAATTTTAAGAAATGGGAAGAGAACTCATCTGTGGAAGTAGGGACTCTGGGGAGCCAGCATCCTGCAAGGGTAGTTTGGGGAGGATGCCGGTGGTTGGAGAGCCCCTTATCCAACCCAGCTTAGCTGCCCTCGAGCTGGGTGTGCCCTGGGGAAAAGAGGGCTGCCTGGGTGCCAAGTGTGTCTCTCTGCCCAGAGCAGCTGCTCCCGGAGCTGAGCTTCCCAAAGAGAGTGCTCTCCACTGCTTCTCGAGTGGCAGGGGAGCGGCGGCAGGCTCCGCCGACATCGGCAAAACGTGGGGTCAGCTGGCGGGGGCCTCCTCCTTGGTGGCTTTGGGGGCGGAGGTGTGGTTTGCGAGGAGCAGAGAGAGGCCTCAACTGAGCCATGATCGCCTTTCTTGCAGTCCTAGAACTACCTGGATGGGCTGAGTCGGCGTGTGCATTTGCACGCTTCAGTGTGTGGAAATGGCTGGTGCGAAGGCGAGGTGTGTCAAGTGCCCAGCACAGCGCTTGCACGGAGTGCACGCTCGACGAGTGGGAGGGACCCTCGAGTGTGCTGGGGGAGGGGCACCGTCTAGGCCTACCTGACCCGCTTAGGGCTTTCCTTAGGGAGCCCCTGCACTGGCGGTGGGAACGCACACTGGTGCAGCCACTGTGGAAAGGAGTGTGGAGCGTCCTCAAACGCTAACAACAGGGCTGCTGTGTAATCCAGGAATCCCGCTCCTGGGCACATATGCAGACCACATTCTAATTCCCAAAGACGGATGCACCCTAATTCACAGAAGCACTGTTCACAACAGTCAAGACGTGGAAGAAATCTAAATGTCCATCAACAGATGAATGGATAAAGAAGATGCACTGCACACACACACACACACCACACCACACTCACACACCTAGACACACTCACACACACTCACACACACCTCACATGCATACTCACACACACCACACCACACTCACACACTCACATATACTCACACACACACACACCCACACACTCACATACACTCAGACACACACCACTCACATGCATACTCACACACACACACACGCACACACATGCACACACGCTCATACTCACACACACTCAGACACACACACTTGCACGCACACACTCACACACACCCACATACACCCCCACACTCACACCCACTCACACACACACACACACCCATACTCACACATACTCACACACACATACACTCACACACACCCCCCACACACCCACACACACACTCTCACACTCACACACCCACCTACCCACACACTCAGACACACCCACACACTCAGACACACACTCACACACACACAGACACACATACCACACACACACATACAAACACAAATGCACACAACACACACACACTCAGACACATGCTCAGTCACTCACACACCCACCCACACACACACACACACACACTCTCACAGCCACCCACACTCACACACACACAGACACAGACCACACTCACACACACCTATACACGTACACTCACACCCACATACACCCACACACACTCACACCACACACACACCTACACACACACCCACACCCACACTCACAGTCACACAGTCACACCCACGTTCTCACACACACACACACTCACACCCACCACACACCCACTCACACACCCACACATGCACACACACACACACACACACACACACGCTGAAATGCCACTCAGTCATAAAAAGAAAATATTGCTGTCTGCAACCAGACAGATGGACCTAGAGATGATCACACTAAGTGAAGTAAGTCAGACAAAGGTAAAATCATATGACATCACTTATATGTGGACTCTAAAATATGACACAGATGAATTTATCAATGAAACAGAAACAGACTCACAGACACAGAGAAGAATTTGTGGTTGCCAAGAGGGATATGGGGTGCGGAGGGACGGACGAGAAGCTTGGGCTTAGCAGATGGAGACGATTACACAGAGAACAGCTAAGCAATGAGGTCCTCCTGTATAGCACAGGGGACTAAGTTCTATATCCTGTGATGAACTGTATCGGAAAAGAATATGATAAAGAACGTATAACGTGAAAGTGAAAATGTTAGTCGCTCAGCTGCGTGCAGCTCCTTGCAACCCCACGGGAGCCCACCAGGCTCCTTGGTCCATGGGATTCTCCAGGCAGGAATACTGGAGTGGGTAGCCGTTCCCTTCCCCAGGGGACCTTTCTGACCCAGGGACTGAATCTGGGTCTTCCACATGTGGGCAGATTCCTTACCATCTGAGATGCCAAAGACACATGTCTAATTGAGCTACTTTGCCGTTTAGCAGAAATTAACTTTAATAAAATACATTTAAAAAAACTTTTCTTGATTAATATCACGTTGCTTTTAAAATTCCCTTATGTCTGGCCCAGACACATGGTTGTTCCTGAATCCCTTTGGAAGAGACATTTCTAACACTGCTCTTGGGTTATATTAAGTTCTAGCATTGGAAGGGGTAACCGGATGGCGTGGCTCTGTTAAAATATGTGATGACCTGCTCCCATCAGGTCGGTGGCACAGTGAACTTCATTAAACAAAAAGCCCAGGACATCCCAGCTTCAGCCCACTATGCCAGTATTTTGAGATCCTTACTGCTTATATTTTGGAATGCATTAATGAGCCCACCCAACTCATAAACTTGATAAATGTCCTTCACAGTTTATTGACCAAGTTACAAATAAAAACTCTGAATAAACAGGCCTGAGGCCAGATTCCAGGCACCGCCCTGGAAGACAGCTTCTTGCACGTGGTTCTGATCCTCTGATAAACATTCTTTGTTGGCCTGCTTCTTCCTATCTCGTGAACTTGCCTCAGTTGCAACTCTAAAGAACTGAAGAAAAATAGTAATACTAGCAAAGATAATAATAAAACCCCACGTTATCGGGCTATGTGTTAGGCAGCAGGCTAACATATATATTTTTTACATTAGTATTCCATGTCAGTTTGCAAAATGGAAGCAGACCCCCTGCAATTTCTAGGTCTCTGTAACTGTAGCTTTTATTCTAAAAATATGCCTCTCTTTGAGGTTTGAGGTGTGTCTCTAATCCTCCTTCAAAGCTGACACCCTGGAGCTCACACTTAATGTGTATCTGTAACCAGCACGGTTTCCATGCTCAGCACACAATGACAAAGTCATCCGACAACTTCTGCTTTTTCTCCTCCTCTTTCCCACACGGCCAAAGCCTACGAGCTGAGGCCCCAGCAGGACCAGACTCCAATTCATCATTTCCATTGCCAGGGAGTACGCTCTGGTGGCTAACCTTTGAGGAAGAGGAGAGACGACCAACTCTTCCACGTTGGGAATATGTTCAGGGAGGGAATTCAGACAGGAAGGAGAATCGGAGGGCACCACGACTCACTTCAAAATGAATGAAGATAGAACGATTCTAGAATGCAAGGTCGGTCTCGGCACACCTGCGACGTCAAGTCCCTCAGTCAGAGGAACACAACGAAGTGAGATAAGCAAACACACCGAGGGCGGGATTCTCATTCAAACCTCAAAACCAGAAACGCTTCGATCCTTTTCAACAAACTGGACATCTGGCGGTTATCTAGTGAGTTTAAAGTTGTCCAGCTTTGTTAACAACGACAAAAACCCAGTTTGAAATCTAAAGGATCTGACTTGGACATTTATATTGCTGAGAATAAGGATCTAAACGGCACATGTACTTATCATATAAACTTGATTTACAAGAGCGCCTCTCCTTTAAAGAGCACTGCAGTTGTTAAAGGAATGTTTCTTTAAAATGCTGTCAGATGGTAGCACGTCAGCCAGCAGACACCCGGCTCTTCCAGGAGCACCATCTGGATCAGGCGGCAGCTGCTCTGCATTCACTGACTTCGCCGTGGACCTGAAGGAAGACCTTTTCTATCTGGTCTGAATGCTTAAGCCCGTCTTTCAAGTGCTTCCATAGTTATCCAGACCCAGGCCAGCCTTTTCTTGGTTTACTTATGTATTTTTTTGGCTGTACCATGCAAGCAGGCGGGATGTGAGTTCCTGGACCAAGTATCAAAGCCCTGCTCCGGCCTCGGGAGTGTGGAGTCTTAGCCTCTGGACCAGCAAGGAGGTCCCTGTGCCGGGCTGTCTAACCGGATCCCAGTGGACTCTGGGATTCGCTTTCTGAGCAAATAAGCCATACGAGTCAGAGGGATGTTTAAGTTCTTTTGGTCTACTTTGACCCAGCCTGGCTGCCCCCTTGTCTAAACAGCCGCGGCACCGGTGGCCTGCGCTCCACGGATTAATACCAGGCTCCACACCTGACCGTCTGGGAATGAAGCCGTCGCTCCTCAAATGCCAGTCACTTTGTGCCCACTGTCCAGCTCCTCCCCCAGATCTTGGAAGGCAGGCGTCACTTCCTATTTTCAGACTTGAGGAAAGTGAGGCTTAGAGGGCTTAAATTCTTTGCTCACGTTCAAATAGACAGTCACTGTCAGAGCTGAGATTTGATTGGGTGTCTCTTTGGCTTCAGAGCTCACACTGGTTTTCTACTTCATCATCTGTCTCCCCCAAAGGAAAGTAGGAAAAGAGCCATTGTGAAGATGCTCCAAATAAACGCATCATTCACCAAGCACACGCAGGCACACACACAGGCGTGCACGTGTTCATGCGTATGCAGTCCCTCCAAGAGGGTTTCAAGCCTTTCGGTGGCAGCAGATGAGGCTGACATTCCCTCCGCACCGCACGGGCTGTGGGCTCCAGAAGCGGCGCTGGGATATCTAGTTTGTAGCCAGCAATGTCGCACTTGAAAAAATGGGAGGAGCACTGCTCACGAGCACTCACTATGTCCCGGATGCTCTCCAGGTAAAGGACGGACTCTCCTAACAGCACCATGAGACAGACACTGTCCCTGTATTACAGGTAAGAAAGGAAACGCTCGGAAGGGTTAAATAATTTGCCTAAAGTTACAGAGCTCCATCTTTCTGATTCTGGCCGTTATGCCAACTTGCCATCCCCAAGGTTTTTAAGATCAGCTGTTCCGTTCACTCAACAAAGGAGGAAAACGAAACCCAAACAGAGTGCGTGACTCTTGCGAGGCCACAGAGCAAACGGTGTCCCAATCACCCTGAAAGGGTGCAGTCAGTCCACAGCGCTGGGCTTAAACATCTTTTCGGCAAGCATAACAAAATGTGAAATTAATTTTCTCAAAGGTTATTTTTGTTTATAATAAGTACTACTTTAGCAATCAACACTATAAATCAAAATAATGTATAATTTCATATTAGCCTTTAGGGGAAAATTTCATTTCTGATGTTCCTAATTGCGGACTTAGAGACTTTGAAATTTGTTTATTTAAAAGCTTCTCAATTAAAAGGAAGCGGGCTTAGAGTTAGTGAAAATATCAGAATTTTCTAGTGTATCTCTTTGCTCTCAACAATTTTACAAGAATGGTTTTATAACCAAATCTCATTCTAATTAAAAAAAGACAAAGACTGCCATTTTTCTTCCTACAAGAAATAAGGTCCTCTAAGAGAATGGAAGCTACTAGGGGGAAACCTGTTCACTGATATTTTTTTCAATGCCTAGGACCTGCACACACACACACACACACACACACACACACACACGCACGCACGCACATTTAAAAAAAAATAGCACAAAGTGGGTGATTAAAACTGCTGTGGGATGAGTGAACCTCCCCCTCACTTCCATACAGATCTGTTTTCTCTGCATGCATGAAGACAAGACAAGATTAGAGGTGATTTGGTTTTCAGTTTCTCGTCATTGTTTGTATAACCTACTAAAGAAATAAAACAGATGCCGGTGCAAGAACCAGTGAGACTGAAATAAATGAGTACCTGAGTGCCAAGTGGTCCTGACTTTTATTTTCAAAGGGAAGAGCCGAAATTTCAAAGAGGAACCGACACATCTCTCACAGACGCCAAGGATCAGAAAAGATAAAGCATGGAAGATTTTACATTTAGAAGCTTCCCCAGACTGGCTGGCACAGAGAGATGACACAGTGGGCCTGACTCACGGCGCAACCCTCCGAGCACGTGGGCGAGACGCAGGCTCCTTGGCCGCTGCCGTGTGACCCACAGGGCAGGGGTTTTGCCCACGTTCCTCAGTCCTTACTCCTTCCATGACACGGGGCTATACTGTCTGCATTTCTCAGGTGAGGAAGCCGAGGCTCATCGAGGTGGACCGGGACTCGGAGTCCGATCTGTACATCAGTGCTCCTCCAACTTCCACTGTTTGCCCTCCTCCTGGGTAGCTTTGGCCACACTGCACATACCCTGTGGGGCTTCCCTGGTGGCTCAGCGGTAAAGAAGCTGCCTCCCAGTGCAGGAGACGCAGGTTCGATCCCTGGGTCGGGAAGATCCCCTGGCATCCCACTCCTATATTCTTCCCTGGGAGAGCTCATGGACAGAGGAGCCTGGGGGGCTACAGTCCCTGGGGTCACAAGAGTCGGACACGACTGAGCGACTGAACAACGCCCCCGCGGTGGCAGCTGTGGCCGAGAGCGGCTCCCATCTCGCTGTGAGCAGGGCAGCCTTGAGGGTCACGACTTCAGCGCCCACCACCTCTGCGCTCCCCCCGCCGCTCCTTGGCAGTGACCGAGCGCAGAGTGCTGGAAGCCCGACGCAGGACCCCTCGCGTGAGCTCGGCGTGGGCCCCGCTCAGCAGCAGCCCCAGCCAGAGGCCCTCTGGCCCTCCCCTCCGCCGCTCTGCCCCTCCTGGGCCGCGCAGCTTCTGCCCTCCCACGCCTCCCACGCCCTTCATCCTCCACAGTGGGTTTCCTCCAAGAGACGCTCTACACACCAGCTCTGTCTTCGTGCCAGCCTCCGGGGGCCCCAATTTACCACTATTTACTCAGCACTGTTAACTGTTCAGTTGCTAAGTCATGTCCATCTCTGTGACCCCACGGCTTGCAGCACGCCAGGCCTCCCTGTCCATCACCATCTCCTGGAGCTTGCTCAAACTCATGGCCATCGAGTCGGGGATGCCATCCAACCATCTCATCCTCTGTCGTCCCCTTCTCCTCCTGCCTTCAATCTTTCCCAGCATCAGGGTTTTTCTTTCCAAAGAGTTGACTCTTCCCATCAGGTGGCCAAAGTATTGGAGCTTCAGCATCAGTCCTTCCAATGAATATTCAGGGTTGATTTCCTTATTAGCATTAGTACCATTAACTACACAACTCTTTCTTTGTTTAACTTTTTTTTCCCCCAGCTGCAGCCCATGGCATGTGGGATCCTTGTTCCCTAACCAGGGGTTGAACCCTCACCCCCGCTCTGGAAGCGCAGAGTCTCAGCCTCTGGACGCTAGGGAGGGCCTCCTCCTTGGATGACTTTTCTAAACTAAATACATGTAACCTCACCTTGAGCAAAACACATGCTAAATCTTGAGCTTCTTTAACGTGCTAGTTCTATTTTTCCTAATACATTTTGAAGAACACATATGATTACTGAAGAAAAAATGTTTGAATACGAGCCACTTAAATCTATCCCTTGCCACCAGTATATGGATGTAACTTACTTGGAAACTGTTTCCTTTGTTATAGTGCTGATAAAATATTTTGTTAAAGAAAAAAAAGAGAGGAATTGATAAGGAAGGAGAATTAGGATGGATCTGCCAAGTGACGTCGCCCAAGGTTTTCATTAAGTATTAGTGCTTGTGTTCCGGGAAGAACCCAGAAGGGAGATTTCTGTACAATGGAAAATAAACGGGAAAAGGTTTCCGAAATCCTGCTGGATTCTGGACAAGAGAAGAAACCGAACACCCAGCGGCATCTGTGTTCACTGCCTTCCTGGCACCGTGCACCAAGACGCGCGGATGTGCTGCTGGAATTGTCAGCTGGCGTTTCCAGCTCCCCTCCCATGACTCCTTGCTCATCTCTGGCCACATTTAAAGCAGGCAGGAGCTCTGAACACGTGTGGCAGCTGAGGCTTGCTCGGCAGGAGGATCGCAGAACAGCTCTCAGCATCAGTCAGTGCGCCCACCTCCCTCCCTCACTCGGCGCCTTCCCTCTATAGGGAAAACTCAGACAGCGGCTTGCGTGTTCCCCTCGCAGGGAGCGCTGCGTGCCTGCCCTGGTGGTGAACTGGTTGACGGCTGTGGTTCTCCAACAGGAGAGCGAGGTCTCAGGGCTGCTGCCACCAGAGGCTCTGCGGCTGGGGGAGGAGGGACGGAGCAGCCCAAGGGGGTCCGCGGCGCCAGGGCGGGAGGAACCCGAGGACCACCCTCCACCCGCCCCCGCACTAGAAGAAGACAACCCACGGAACACCACCGCCCTCTGTCCCGAACCGGAGTGATTCCAAGAAGGAAAACTCTACTTGTTCATTTCCGTTTCTTTCCCACAAAACACACACTTGTAACACAGCAGACATTGCATTTTTCTCACGGGGTGAGTTACAAGTCTTCAGTTCAGTGGTGAGTTGAGTCAGCTTGAAGAAGAAACTCCATGCATCACTGAACACCACGGCTGGCCCACCAGAAACCATTTCTCAAGTCGTCCCGGCCCTAGAGACTCTCCAAATCTAGAGACCAGGACTTACCTTTTTCCAGAACAGCTTGCCCAGAGGCAGAGAGCTGGGGCCCCCTTTTTCCTTGGCACCATCCTTTGCTGTTTCAGTGGGTGTAGAATTCTTGGCGGCCCCCTGGGGCTCCTGGAGCGTAACGTTGGCTTTGTCTGACTTGAGGTTGGCTGAAGAGGCGGCTGACTTTTCCTCTCCCTATGAAAGTTACAAAAAATGTTAATCATCGCAGGATTTCAAAAGTAAAAGGGCTTTTCTTTACAAATGTGGGCTGAGGTTATGCATGTTAAGCTTCCCTTTTACAACTTTCTGTATTTTCCAAATATTCCATGTGGTTGTGGATTTGTGTTAAAATCTTGGGAAAAGTCCAGATACTTCTCTTCTGCAAAAATATATGGAACCATTCTGTATCATGTTTATGTAATACATTAGGGCCCAAGGTGACAGAAAGGGGCTCTTGGCTGTTAGAATGTTAGTTTGTGCTGAGGCCATGGGTCTTCTTTAGACTGTGGTCTCCACGGGAAAGTGTTCTGAACGTGCATCTCCAACACACTTGTGTTTGTCTACATGATAAAGACGTATTGTCTTACTGATCCAAAATCTGCGATGAAAGACGGGCTCTAACACATCTGCTTTAGAAGAGAGGGGCTGCTCCCACTCGGCCTGAGAGGTCACTGCGGTCACTGGTTCCCAAGCTTGCTGGCCCCAAGCACTGGTTCGTGGAAGACAATTTTCCCGCAGACTGGGGCTGAGGGGAGGGTTTCGGGACGGTTCCGGTGCGTTACGTTTACTCTGAGCTTCATTTCTATTGCTATTACATTGTGATATATGATAAAATAATTACACAACTCGCTTGTTACTCACTTATAGGGTTTTGATAAGTGTCTGCGAGCAGCTGATCTGCTGCGGCCGCTGTGCAGCCAGACCTCTCTGCCAAGGGTCATGGATATCTGCAGCTGCTTCCTGCTCAGCTCCCTGGCTCAGCCCCTCCTCAGGCCATTGGGCATTAGGCTCTCTCACAAGGAGAGACCCTCGCAGGCTTGGTTCACAGCAGGGCTCTAGCTTCCGCAAGAGCCTCGTGCGGCTGCTGAGCTGAGAAGAGGCAGAGCTCAGGCAGCCGTGCAGGCGGCGGGAGCCGCTTAGGAACAGGTGAAGCTTGGCTCGCCGCTGCTGCCCACTTCTGCTGTGTGGCTCAGTTCTTAACCGGCCCGGACGGTCCCGGCCCACGGCCTGGTGGCTAGGGACCCCTGACTACAGCGATCTGTAGTCTGCAGAGATTGAAAGATCTGACATCTGTAGACTGTGTGAGGCACGCGGGACAGAGGTTTGCGTCTGACGAGCCATCCACAAGCCCCCCACGTCTCCACTTGTAGACGCAGCCTCCTCACCTAAAGTAGATGCGAGGGAGTGGACGGACGCTGGCGCGGAGCTGCACACGCCGCTCCCTCAGGCCCTGGGCTTCCCCGGCCCTCCTCCTCCTCCCGGCTCTCCCAGCAGCCAGAGGCTGTGCAGAGCGGGGCCATCTGCCCACTCAGCGAGGCGCCTTACTCCCGCGCTCTCCCGGCGCAGGGGAAGAGCTGGGAGACTTACAGTCTCTCTGTGTCTCTACACAAGTGAGCACCGTGTGAAAAACTCTAACACCAGGCTCGTCTGGCTTAACCTTGTCATCTTACGCATCTCTATTTTAACGACCCCTGGTCCAGGGACTCGTGACGCAACCTTTTAAATCCCCAAGGATGTCAGAGCTTTGACTACATTTTCTGATTAAGAGGAAAAAAAAAAGTCTGAGAGTAAAAACAGAGTGTGGAAACACTCAAACCTTTCAGAGTATTTCTGGTGTTGGAAAGAGTCTTAGAGGCCATCTAGCCCCATGCCCGAATTTTCATGAAAGGGCAAACTGAGGTCTGTGACCCGCCCGGCACAGGGCGCAGTGTGGCCTCAGACCCGGACTTTCCTCTCCGACCTGGCGCTCTCCCCGCACTGCACATCACCTCTCCGAAGGAAGCACTGGACTTCACTGTCTGATGCAAGACACAGCATCTTCGGTGCTGACTTTTTTGACACTAAAAGGGAGTCATTTACGGAGCAGATTCTACATTTGAATCAGGAGCTAAAGGGCCAATGTATAGAAATGACTTTTGAGACAGGTGATCCTGGGATAAACCCAGTTCCATTTAAAACCGTATAAAGCCGCATAATGCTAGGGTTTAAAATAGCCTCTGCCTTGTATCAACAGTGCGATCAAACGGGTTAGGCTCAGACGATTCTGCATGTATGCACGTTCCAGGCGTTCTGGGACACCTGGTGCTGTTCCAGCTCTAAATGGTAATTAAATTAACGAGGACTGGTTGAAGGGGAAGTGCCGTCCTCCAACTAGCTTGCTATCTTTTGCAGAAAATAGGAGGGAGGTATGCTGATGTATGCATTTACTCGGGAAAAATTTGACCAACTGCCTTCTATGCCCTGTGACGGATACTGAGTGCTGGGGTGACGTGTTCTCATGAAGAGACAGAGACGCCAAACAAATAGTCCCGCTGGTGAGTGTGAAACGCCAGCTATGATGAGTGCCACAGGGCAGAGGGAAGGATTCGGTGCTAAGAGGAGGGCACTAGACCAGATCCACCATGACAGGCAGGAGGCTTGACAGAGGAAGGGAGACTGTGCTGTGATCTGAGGGGCGGCTAGAAGCTAACTGCGCAGAGGGAGGAGGCCCCCAGCCCAGGGGTCGGCGCGTGCCCAGAGCCCTCAGCAAGCGCCAGGGGCCAGGACAGAAGCAGGAGCAGCAGGCCCAGGCACGGTCCCCAGCATCAACTTCACTTCTGCTCTCCCGGGAAAATCCCCTTTGGCTCGAGGAGTCCGTTTTGGGCCAGAATCTGGGCTGGGGCTGACCTCACTCCCATCTGTTAGCAAGCACTGTTGTTGGCTTAAGTAAGTCATCGGTCCTGCTCACGTCATACAGGAAATGCTCCGTTACTCATTGGGTCCCACACTGTTTTCACTTAATTTCTGCTGCTTTGCTTCCTTTACTGGGAGCCCGTGTTACCAGCTCAGGGCTGTCCCTTCACAGGTGCTCAGCCTGCTCAGCCAAAGGTACATGGGAGTTACAAGAAAAAGCTTGGTTCTACCAGGGCAGGTCCAGTCACTAAGCCCACAAGACACCTCTGGTTTGGCCGGTTTTGCCTCCTTCCCTCAGCCTCCTGTCTCCCTCAGCCCCCTGAAGAGGGAACTATGGTCCTAGGGAACTGGGCAAAGAGATGTCCAACTTTGAACTCTGATGTAACAGCGATAGAAGGCACCGGTGCCCAGCACCATTCTAAGCCACTGAGTGTTGTAATGGCAGTCTGAAGAGGAAGGAATGAGAGACCGTGTCCACACTAGGGGTAAAGAACCCACTTGCTGATGTGGGAGTCACAGGAGATGCAGGTTCAATCCCTGAGTCAGGAAGAT
The DNA here is from genome assembly GCA_006410515.1 of Procapra przewalskii. Lineage (NCBI taxonomy): Eukaryota > Metazoa > Chordata > Mammalia > Artiodactyla > Bovidae > Procapra > Procapra przewalskii. Next base: position 1,928,605 of record SJYF01000037.1, on the reverse strand, counting down.
CCCCTGGAGAAGGAAATGGCAAGCCACTCCAATATTCTTGCCTGGGGAATTCCATGGATAGAGGAGGCTGGTGGGCTACAGTCCGTAGGGTTGCAACAGTTGGACGTGACTAAGCAACTGAGCGTGCACGCATGCACTACAGATAGGGACGTTTTGGTCCCGGCTGGTTAAACAAGTTGCTTGTGACTGCACTGATGAGGGGACAGAGGTGACCTCTGAATCCGGGGGTGGGGTGTGATACTCACCCCTGGACATTCAGTCCCAGGTCTCCTGCACTGTAGACAGATTCTCTACCACTGAGCTACCAGGGAAGCTCATTGCAGGCGCATAGCGATGTGACCAGTGTGTTGATGTAGCTGCTGACTGTGCGTCTCTCTGGCCAGACTGAGCTCTTGAAGGTACGAGCTGCTGTGTCTTTGGCACCGTTACACCCCTAACCCCATTAGACCCTGTATGTAGCTCAAAATGTGCATCAAATAAATCCCAAATTAGCTGGTGATGGGGACCACAGGGAGAGACCCACACAGGATCCTGCCATGTCACATTTCCGCCCATGCACCCCCCGTACAGGGCTGTGGAGTCACAGACTGCCCTGAGTCGTCCTCTCCCTGCCCACACACCTCCTCGCTTCCCAGAGAAGTGTTCCACATGGTGTTCTGCCAGCATCGACCAAATTCATATTCTTTGTTTGCATTACGGTGGAGACTACGCAAGTTCTATCCATGTTTTCTGGAGAAAATCTCCTGAGTAGGGTTGCCAGATTTAGCAAATAACAGTGAGCCCACAGGATGTCCTATTAAATCTGAAGTTAAGATCAACAAAGGACAATTTTTTGCCTAAGGATGTCCCAAATACTGCCTGGGACATACTTATTTTTATACTAAAAAGTTAGCTGCCATTTATATGAAACTGAGTTGAACTGGGTACCTGTTATTTATCTGACAGACCTACCCGTGAAATTCTAATGTATTAGAATTGGAGGTTGCGTATCAGAGGACCTTCCCTTCCTCTGCGTAAGTTTTCATCTTCTTTTCACATTTGGGTGTGGAAGAGGGGAAGTGTTAGTAAGATATAAACATTGTACCAAGAACCAAAAAACAATGAATGTGTGGCAGAAGCTTTGAATCCCATGAGGTAGCTGCTGATACTTTACTGTCTAACCGACAGAGGAGGCACTGAGCAAAGCAGAGGGGAGGAAGCATTTCTGGGCATAGAAAGACTCTAAATCCACGCCCCTTCTGCGCACCGCCCTGTTCAACGTCTGTAAGACGTGTGGCCAACTCTTATGCTGAAGCGTCACGTGCGGTTAAGCCAAGAGAAAAAGATGCAGATTCAGCAAAGAAGTGCTGACCTCCTTATTATTTATAGCAACAAATAGATTCCATTGATTAACTCCAGGCTTCTCCATTCTTTTAAACTAAGAAAATCCTTTTTATAAGAAGGACAATTGATCTATAAAGAAACGAACCTAGGAGATAACCAGGATTGGTGGCCCTTATATTCTTTTAGCGCAAAACCAGAAGACATGTTTTGTCCTTGAATTTGCTTGGATGAGGTCTCCTTTCTGGTCCTGGGTCACAGTGAACTCGAGGAGGAGGAGCATCACACCTCCCAGAACCGGGCACCAAGGTTCACTGATGCTCTGGCTGGTCTGTTTTAATGGCCCTTTTCCCCTATCTTTTTGGATGACTGAACAATCCATTGAGGAAAAGACGAACACTTTCTGAGGCAGGAAGGTAAAAGCCAAGGGGGCGCACCAAACTGCCGTATAAATGAGAGTAAAGACTGTCTGGGACTTGTCCCCTTAAATGATGTAAAACAAGAGACTGAACGCGACTCCAGGCAAAACCTTCAGTCTGCTACAAGAACCCCAGAAAGGGTCACTTCCACATCACCCAGGAGTCCCAGAGTGCTCTCCTTTCCCCACAGGCACCTGAGGGGCAGGAAGCGAGACCAAGGGTTTGGGGAAGCCCTGGGAATACTGAACTTGGGTGGTCCACTTGTGGGAAGGGAAGCCACTCTGGAACTTAGCATTAAATCAATGTCATGAGACCTGCAGATCTGCTGGGGTGGGGGGCGGTGGGCAGTCATATGTGTCTTAAACTTCCAAAGCTCCCTCCTCACAGAAGTTCCCTGTTTGGGAATTCAGCTAGATTCTTTTGCCCCAGCCTCTGACCCGTCCACCCGCAGTTACCATACTGGCTACCGCAGTTGGTAGCACCGCCTTTTAACTTCCCCTCCCCCATTGCAGAATCTCTCATCCGCCCCCTTCTCTCTTTCCAGAACAAAATAACCCCGTAGGGAAATTGAAGGGTGGCTTCACAATAGTTTGTTTATGCAAATATAGATTCAGCCAGGGGAGCTTTCTGCGGAGCTTTTATTTGCATACACTGTCCAGGGACTCTAATATCCAGCTGGGGATGTTTTTAAAATAAGTTCATTCAACTTAGTGGAGAAGGGTGGACATTTCAAACAACTTTAGAAGCATCCTGGCCCAAGTCAGGGGTCCTTTTAATTGATGGCGGCTTTAGACAAATACTGGCGTTTTCTTAGACATGAGAAGAATGAAATCTCCAAAGCTGACTTCTCTGTTGTCCTCACTTGTCAAGAACGTGGGGGCAGTTTGTTCCCCTTCATTCATTGTTTTGCGGTGCATGGGCTTCCGGTTGGTTCAGTATAAGTTTAGTTAATACAGGGAAGAGATGGAGCAGAGCGCAAGGCGATAAAACCTCAAGGTTAGAAAAGTGTTTCCCAAAGTGCAGAAAGCAGACCATTGGTGGCACGAGAGATGGCTTTGGGTTGAGCCAAGATTCTATATTAAATAATATTAAAACCATGAAAATACTCCTCCTTTTTCAATTCTCATCTTTGTAAGACAATTCAGGAGGAAATCTCAGTCTGGTTCTGGGAGAGAAATCTTTTCAACATTTCCCTACCGTTGGTGAAGTGCCTTTCCATAAAGCTAGAAAGGCCAGCGGTTCAGAGCTTAACAAGAGCCAGGTAGCCAGAAGGTAATATCTTTTTATATTGCTTATATAATGGTACCTTCTTAAGAAAATTGATTCTGCTTTTCCAAGTGTGATGTAATGTCAAGTTTCTTTTCAAGAGAACTTTAAATAAGGAGTAAGTCAATTTCACTATAAAAATATTTAATAGATATAAAAGTCTTTCAGTTGTGTCTGACTCTTTGCAACCCCACGGACTATACAGTCCATGGAATTCTCGGGGCCAGAACATTGGAGTGGGTGGGTAACCGTTCCCTTCTTCAGGGGATCTTCCCAACCCAGGGATCAAACCCAGGTCTCCCACATTGCAGGCGGATTCTTTACCAGCCGAGCCACCAGGGAAGCCCTAGGCAAATAGTGGTATATCTCAAAAATGATGGGGCAGGTATGCAAACAGTCAACATTTGGGAAACACTGGGTTAGAAGAATCTCAGAACCCTGGTCGACACTAGTAATCTGAGACATTTATAACTACGAGGACTTAAAAAAATCACTGAAAATTTTCTCACATAGTATTTAATTTCCCTCTAATGAGCCCCACCACCCAGGCTCCGTCTTCACTGAAGAGGACCTGGGTGGACACAGGATGTGCAGGTAAGCCACAGAATGAAGACCAGGGTTCTGTTTTTTCCCTCCTAGTTTAACGAGATACAGACCTTATGCCTAAAGAATTTTCTGAAGGCGAGTCCTAGCCTGGGGCTATGCAGGTGCTTTTTCTTGGCGCCTTTAGCCTGGACCTCGGCCGTCTTCTGCCCGGCTTGTCCATCAGAGACACTTTCTCCCTTAGATGCCTTTCGGGCAACAGCAGTCACAGCTCAGAACTTTGTTTTTAAACAAAACCCATTTTTCTCTTTTGTTTTTAAGTGCAGTAATCCAGGTTGGCAATTATCTACGGATACATCACCCCCATCTTCCAATCACAAGGTATCATGTGAACGCTTATCTTTGTCAAACTCTCAGACACGGCTAAAGAGCACTGTCACTGTCTACTTTTGTTACACATTGATTTTCAACACGGTAACCTATTTAAATGACCCAGATTAGCGCAACTCCATCTGCTGAAGATAATGACAAAATTTTTAAGCTCTGTCTATAGGTCATGAAATAACCAGGTGAAAATTTTTTTTAAAATGAAGGAGTGAAGTCCCTACTGGATGGCTTTAAATATCTAAATGCTATTGTCACGTGAAAAAGAGAAAAATGTATACCTGAAGATAAGCAACTTGTTTTTGCGTCCTGGACTCAAGGCAAATCCTGCCACTGAGTAGCTTTCATTCTCAAACTGATCTCCCCTTTTTTGGTATTAGAAACCTCAGGGGAACAGTATTACCCACAAAAGATTCAACTGATTTCTAGATGGGCAGATCTCCTGGGCAAAAGATGTTTCTAGAATGAGCCAATCCTCTGAGCCAAAATTGGGACTAAAATAGCCCAGTTACAATTATTCAGAATTGCTGACTCAAGTCACAAGTGCTGGTGGATGGTGAGTGTGCTAAAAATTGCCCGGGGCCAAATGAGAAGATGGACAAAGGTTTCAAAGGCACAAATCTAAGAACTTCAGTAGAAAACATGTCCAGGAGGCAAGCGTGAGAACCAGGTTGGGAGGTCTGTTTGTGGGTGTCACAGGCAACCTACATTCACAAAACCCTCTTTTGAGGTCCAGCTGCCTCAGTAATGAACCCACCCCTCTCCGGGCAGAAGCATGAGATCCTTATCTCTAGGTACTTTCTGTTGGGACCACATTCTAGGTGAGGCAGGAGCAGCTGATGAGAGGGAGGGCCCCAGGTCACTCGGAAAGCCACAAGTCACACCCACACACCCTACTGTTTTCAGATAACGCAAGATGCAGAACCCAAAGAGAAATCCATGGACCCAACCATTCACTGAACTTGACCCTAGCAGCCTTGCAGCAAATAAATAACTTTATAGGAAAATGCATGGTGTTCAAGCTGTCCTGAAGGGACTGGGGAAATAGGAATCACCTCCATTTGAACAGAGCTCCCTGGGCTTGCCAGGCATGGCCATACCTTCAGTCCTGGGGGTGGGGAGATGGAAGTTTCATTGCCTTGGTTTTACAGATGTGGAAGTTTGGGTTCAGAAGGGTTAGGATCACACAGCCTTCGAGTAGCAGGACTGTGGCTTGAACACAGGTCTGAGACAAATTCTAGGATCTTTTTCATAGCTCAGTCCCTTCAAACATGGGAAGCAGATGGACCAAGTTGGCCAAGCCGTTTGTTTGGTCCCAGTGTCCTTCAAAGTACTTTCAGCCACCAAGAGGAGGACGCGAGACACTTCTCTGTCACCAAGTTAAGTTTTCCTCGTCATTCCCGGGAAATTCAAATCACGTGTCCTACTAAAGAAAACTGGCTCTGTCTAGTGTAAAGGGAAAACATCAGTAGAAAGTTGTTGTTCCAGACAAAATGTACTTGGAGGGGAACCGGCTGAATTTCTAGGATGACAGTGAAAAAGGGCGCGCTCTCCAGGGCATCCCAACCCCTCCTTTTGGCAAGTGTCAACTTGTGACTGCTTCATGCCATCAGGCGACTGCCATCGCAGTAGATTAATTTTTTTCAGACGACACGAAAAGCAAAGCGGGACATAGTTTTTAAAAACCAAAAGCCCAGAGGTTTACACCTGCTTTAAATTGAGTCCCACCGTGGCCTCATTTCCAGGGGTTTTTACTCCATTCCGTGGGTCTCTCCTCACACAACGAAAAAGACTGAGATGATATATAATTATTAGTAGAGTCTGCTCTAATTCTGTGTAAGAAATTGGCTTTTGTGACATTTAGCTACAGTTCGCACATATTTCAAATTTTCCACCAAAATTTTTGTTAAAATACCATTAACGTAAATGGAACATTTTAAGGACATCCTAATGGCAGTGTTAAATTGCTAAATATGCATATATGTATCTACACACACACATAAAATTCAAAACCAAAGAGGACATAACCCAAATGCAGCTCCACACACAAACCCAAATATAAACATGCTTCAGGCTACCTACCGTGTCTTCTGAATCTTTTTTTGTTTCAGCTTTGTTAGGCGAAACCTTAAAAGTTTGAAAAAAACAGATGTTACAAACCATAGCTCTTTACGGTGATTTTCTTTCTTTTCTCTCTCTCTCTCTCTCTCTCTCTCTCTTTCCTTTCTTTTTTTGGCCTTGCTGCAGAATCATAGTTCCCCAACCAGATACTGAACCCAGGGGCCCACAGTGAAAGCATCAAATCCTAAATGCTGGGCTCCCAGGGAAGTCCTTATTTCATATTAAATAAATTTAACACAGTCTTGTTTACTCTACAGGTAAGGAATATAACAAGAAATCGTGGTAATGCCTGGGTATAGAAAAGTTAATGAAGTTAATATTTTATAGTGAAATGCATCAGATCTTATATATTCACCCAGAGCTTGAACGCATTCAAGATTGTCTCCTGGAAGGCCACAGACTTTCCAGCAAGGCTACCACTGATCCAAACAAACATACAGCCCTTTGGTGTTTGTCGCACATGCTGTTGATTTTTTTCTATTTTATCTTTTGAAGCTTGTCTTGGTCTTTGAAAACAGTCCAAATGCTTGAAGCTGTCTGTTGAATCATGCAAGCACTCACTCAGCCCTTTTCTGAGTGTCTGGCACATGCCACGCTGTGGACCCTGAAGAGTCAGAGATGAGCAAGCAATGGAAGGCGTGGGTCCTTGCCTCGACCTGATGAGGGCTTTAGACATAACAAGATAGAAAGTGACTTCTACAGTTCCATTTGCCATCTAAGTGGCAAAACACTTTGACACGTCAGCAACTCAAGGAAGTTTTTTCCAATTATTTTTATGGTCAGTGACCATAAGACGCCAACTGTGGTAGAGTTCCATGACCACTTGGCTCACGTTGTACTGGAAGCAAAAGGAGAGGGGCAGCCGAGGATGAGATGGCTAAGGAGCGTCGCTGACTCCACGGACGTGAATCTGAGCAAACCCCAGGAGAGTGAAGGGCAGGGAGCCTGGCGCGCTGCAGTCCATGGGGCCGCAGAGAGTCAGACACGATGTCGCCCCAAACTGTTGTTACAGCGTGGCTATAGTTTAGTCACCTGCCATGCTCCTCACAGTTGCCAGCAGTGAAGACTCCTTCGCTGAAAGTCAATTCCCTTACGAAACACCTTCCCCTGTTCTCCAGGGTCCGGCTACACCAAGATGACACCCTGTTTAGAGCAGTGCCATTCAAGCCTGTGTCATTCTTAGAACTAGCAAAACTTCCTTGCAATAGAACGTAGGAATAGAGCAGAAAAAGAGTTGAAATTACTTACCAGGGTTTTAAAGAAGCTCATGATGGAACTGTTCTCTGCCTGGGCGTCCTCCTTTGTGATCTCCAGTTGCTCAGGGTCCCCGGGGACAGAGTGGCTCAGAGTTGGGACTTCCTGTCCTCCCTTTCCCTTGCCGTCAACTAAGTCCTAGGATCGAGACAGAGTTTTCACGGTTGCAACTTGTTGAATGTGGACTCTCAAAGTAATATTTTTGATTCCCGCCTCTTTCTCCCTTACCCGCTAATTCCAGCCATACTTCTTCTGCCCACGGCGGTGTAGAACAATCAGGGGTTTATGAGAGTCACTCTTCCTTCCCCGCCCCCTCTTTCCAACAGAATCAGCATCTGCAGTCAGTCGGAGGGACATTGTCCAGAGCCAGAGGCGAGCAAACACAGCGGGGTGAGGTGCAGCCCCAACAAAACCCCTTTCTCCCAGTTCTGGAGAAAGGCTGTGCAGGATGCCAGCGCTCTGTGGTCCCCCAGTCTGACTGTGGGAGATCCTTCTATTTGGTTTCCCACCGTCCCCAAGGCGGTGGACTGTATCAACTAAGAAACACACTGATGTTTTAGAATAATAATCCCGTCTTCAGGATCTGGGAGTTTACTGGTGAAAAGCTGGGGTACAGGGATGCACTCCTTCTTCTAACCCACCCAGGATGGCAGGATGCTTGCCAAAGTGGCCTCTTTTGTTTTCTTCACTCCCACGACCTTGGGCCGAGCCAGGCTACCTCAAACCCATCCATTCTGCAGGCTTGGGCTCAAGTTTACATCCTTCACTGAAGTCTTTCTGGGTCACAGCACCCACAGGACCTGTTCCCTTCTTTGGGTGTCTAGATCGCCTCCCTGTGCTGAATCACCTGGTGCATAGCTTAGCCTAGTGCCAGGGACCAAGCCGGAAGAGTCTGCATCAGCAATGGGGCTTTCTTTGGCACTTCCCTGGTGGCCCAGTGGTTAAGACTCAGCACTGCCAACACAGCGGGCATGGGTTTAACTCCTGGTTGGGGAGCTAAGACCCCGCATGCCGCATGGTGTGGCCAAGTAGAGAATGGGGCTGCTGTTTTGCGAACAGCTATGAAAATATATAAACACATCTTGGTGGATATTTTAAAAGGTAACAATCATGTGTGTATTCCACAGAGTTTTCCTCAGTTCCAGAGCTCTCTCTAAACGGAGCAGCGCTTCTTGTGAAATGCCTCTGAAAGAGCTGGAACTTCATAAACCCCAACTCAGATCAGAGCCACAGCTCTAAGTTCTCAGCTTAGTTTTACCTGGGAAGAGATGCCCTGTTAAGCAGGTTCTACTATAACTTCTGTTCATGCTGTGTGCTGTGCTGTGCTAAGTCCCTTCAGTCATGTCTGACTCTTTGCGACCCCATGGACTGTAGCCCGCCAGGCTCCTCTGTCCACGGGGTTCTCCAGGCAAAAATACTAGAGTGGGTTGCCATGCCCTCCTCCAGGGCATCTTCCTGACCCAGGGATTGAACCTATGTCTCTTCCATCTCCTGCACCGGCAGGGGGGTTCTTTACCATTAGTGCCACCTGGGAAGCCCTTTCCTGTTCATATTAGAAGTCTAATATGAGTTGAATTTTTGATAATTCCAAGGTATAATTTGGATCCAGGTGGTTAAGTAGGTTGATAAAGAGGATGGTTGAAAATTTTGTGTCTAGCAGATGAGTGGCTTCCCAGGTGCATGCTAGTGGTAAAGGACTCACCTGCCAATGCAAGAGACAGGGGTTCAATCCCTGGGTCAGGAAGATCCCCCAGAAAAGGTAATGGCAGCCCACTCCAGTGTTCTTGCCTAGGAAAACCCATGGACAGAGGAGCCTGGTGGGCTACAGCCCATGCTGTTGCAAAGAGCCAGACACGCCTGAGCACCTTGGCGTTAGCGTGCGGTGCGCCTGTGGGCGATGATTTGATTTTAGGCGGTGCATATACACGGACACATACAGACGCATGAAGTTATTCTTTAGGAGTGTTTGTCTGGAAAGATACGTCTTTGGTACAATCAACAGTTTTGCTTGCATAGAACTGAATAGAAAAACTTCAGATGGAATACTAAATCAGAAACATTACATAAATCATCAAACAGGTGTGTGTAAGATGAGCCAGCACGGATGTGAGGCCAGCACTAAATCTAACGAAGTGCCCCGCCAGGCCTGCTGGAGCTGGTCCTCGGAGAGAGTTGCTTATTCACACCCACTCATTCATGCACCTTCGTGCAGTAACGTGGCGGGGGAGTCCTGACCACGCACAAACTGTAGAGTGGCCCCGGTGTGAGTGCTGCCCTGGAGCCAGCCCGCCCAGACTCCGCCCTCTGCTCCAGTCACACCCCTGCCTTCACGGGTGTGCTCCCTGATGTCTGTGCCCAGAGTGCTCGTGGGCCAAAAGAGCAGCCCCTGCCTCTGAGGGTCGTCAGGGCGTCAGGGGGACGATCCGTCTAAAGGGTTCAGCGTGTGTGTGGCACACAGTGTCGTTTTGCTGTTCAGTCGCTCAGTCTTGTCTGACTCTGTGACCCCAAGGATGTAGCACGCCAGGCTCCCCTGTCCTCCACTATTGCTCAAACGCATGTCCATTGAGTCGGGGATGCCGTCCAACCATCTCACCCTCCGTCATCCCCTTCTCCTCCCACCTTCAGTCTTCCCCAGCATCAGGGTCTTCCCAAATAAGTCAGTTCTTCACATCAGGTGGCCAAAGTATTGGAGCTTCAGCTTCGATGTCAGTCTTTGTAATGAATATTCAGGACTGATTTCCTTCAGGATGTACTGCTTGGATCCCCTTGCAGTCCAAGGGACTCTCGAGAATGTTCTCCAGCACCACAGTTTGAAAGCATCAAGCACACAGTGAAATTCAATAAATGCTGTCACCGTCACCGTCACTGTTAAGCTGCTGAGCCTCACCCTGAGCCTGGTAAGACTGGCAAAACTGAACCAGGCATGTTCCTGCCTCGAAGTGCTTACAGTCTCCCAGTGGGTAAAGGCTGGCAGAGGAGAACTTGGGTGAAAGGATGCATGAGTCCCACGAGCCCACCAGGCTGCCATTCAGAAGCAGCTGGGCAGCATTTTACACCAGCGTTAACACCCAGACTCTCCCTCAACCAATCTGCTCAGAATGTCTGGAGGTGAGGCTCAGGCACCATCATTTTTAGAGCCTCTGGGTGATTCTAATGCGATCAAGGTTGAGAACAGCTGAGCTAGAGGGACGAGGAAGGGTTGAAGATGGAGCAGCGCCTGCCCTCGGGCTGGAGCCTGAGCCCCGGGCAGACACGCGGGGTGGGGAGGGCTGGGGTGGAGGGGAGTTTCAGCCGGCGGGAAGGACATGAAAGGAAAGGATGAGGTGGGAGCCTGGGCAGGAAGGGCTTCAGTTCAGTTCAGTTCAGTTCTGTTCAGTCGCTCAGTCGTGTCTGACTCTTTGCAACCCCATGAATCGCAGCACGCCATGCCTCCCTGTCCATCACCATCTCTCGGAGTTCACTCAGACTCATGTCCATCGAGTCCGTGATGCCATCCAGCCATCTCATCCTCGGTCGTCCCCTTCTCTTCCTGCCCCCAATCCCTCCCAGCAT
>SJYF01000037.1:1869283-1906410 GCA_006410515.1 Procapra przewalskii | reverse complement strand
AAGTAATGTCTCTGCTTTTGAATATGCTATCTAGGTTGGTCATAACTTTTCTTCCAAGGAGTAAGCGTCTTTTAATTTCATGGCTGCAGTCACCATCTGCACTGATTTTGGAGCTAAAAAAAATAAAGTTTGACACTGTTTCCACTGTTTCCCCATCTATTTTCCATGAAGTGATGGGACCGGATGCCATGATCTTCGTTTTCTGAATGGGGAGCTTTAAGCCAACTTTTCCGCTCTCCTCTTTCACTTTCATCAAGAGACTTTTTAGCTCCTCTTCACTTTCTGCCATAAAGGTGGTGTCATCTGCATATCTGAGGTTCTTGATATTTCTCTTGGCAATCTTGATTCCAGCTTGTGCTTCTTCCAGCCCAGCGTTTCTCATGATGTACTCTGCATAGAAGTTAAATAAGCAGGGTGACAATATGCAGCCTTGACGTCCTCCTTTGACTATTTGGAACCAGTAGGCTAGAAACAGTAGAAAATACCAGCCCAGGTTACTTGCTGTAAGAATGGCGCTGTTTTGTGACTTCTTCGTCTCATCCATCTTTTTCTGTGGGTCACAGTCAAGTTAAAGAGCTAGTACAGCGAGCGAATTTAAATGAATGACAGCTGGGAGAGGCCGTGGGGGCGTCTGCCGGCTCCATCCACTTAGTGACTTTCTGGCGTGAAGTTGGATAGAAATCATGTGTCTGCTTTCTGCCTGTGGCATGTCACCTTTGCTGGCGGAGCCTGCTTTCTGTTGAAGGAACTTTCCATGCCTCCCCCACCTTGCACCTCCAACCAAACATGTGACTCAGTTCCTCCAATGGGTAAATTTTAGGAAACTCGTCTTTCATCTGGTAGGACATTATGACTCACTGCTTAGAACTGGGGCAGCCTTCTTAAAACCACAAAAGCAATATTTTATAGCAACTGTAAATGGAGTATAACCTTTAAAAATTGTGAATCAGTACGTTATATGCCTGAAAGCTATAGAATATTGTACATTAACTGTACCACAAAAAAGAAAATGAACACCCACAAGGGACCAAGCCTGTGAACCAAGCTGATACCCAGACGGTGCTGGAGATGCATCCTGGGGCCATGAAGATGCTCAACTGGACGGAACCCTTCACTTGTCGAATTCTCATATATTATGTACAAGGAATGTACACTTTCCACATGAACTCAGCTGCTGTTGAGTCAGCAGCTTTGTTATTTTTTTTAAATCGCAGCCAAAGGTACCCTAGTGATCTGCCACTCAAACTCCATCAAGCTGGAAGGCCGTCTGCTCTGTCTCACAGTTCTTTATTTCTAAGTTTCTGACAGTTTACCAAAGACTGCCCTTTTATTTAGCCTCCTTACTACTGATGGCGTATGTCAGCTTCTGTCCTCTCGGCAGCCTCTGGGGCGGGCAGTGTCTGCCTCTTGTGGATGAGACCCAGGCTCGGGAATGGCAGAGTGGCGCAGGCCTGGCTCACTGCCGGGCTCAAGTCCAGCTCTGCCTGCCGTGCACCTGTGTGGCCTGGAACCAGTAACTTGACTTCTCTGAGCGTTTCCTCATTTGTTAAAGGACAACAAAAAAGTCTACCTTGTGGTGTTGTTATAAGAATCAAAGCAGGTAAGGTGTGCCAAATGCTTACTACCCGGCCTAGGAATAAAAGCTATTAAAAACCGGGGCAACTGCTATTATTTAACTTCACCAAGCAGCTGGTAAGTGGTGGAATCTGAACTCATTTCCACGTCCATTCAGGCTCCTATCGCTTACACATCACCTCGGCTACTGTAAATGTTTCCTATCAAATGTTTCTCAGTGCTAATTTATAAAGTTCATAAAATTACACTGCTGTAGCTGAAACTGTGTTACAGCTAAAATTTGAATTGTGGAGCTGTAGAAGACTCTTGACAGTCGCTTGAACAACAAGGATTAAACCAGTGACTCCTAAGGGAAATCAATCCTGAATATTCATTGGAAGGACTGAAGCTGAAGCGGAAACTGAAGCTCCAATACTTTGGCCACCCGATGCAAAAGAGCCAACTCACTGGAAAAGACCCTGATGCTGGGAAAGACTTAGGACAGGGGAAAAAGGGGGCAACAGAGGATGAGATGGTCGGATGGCAGCACTGACTCCATGGACGTGAGCCTGAGAAAACTCCGTGAGACAGTGAAGGACAGGAAAGCCTGGCGTGCTGCCGTCCATGGGGTCGCAGAGTCGGACATGACTTTGCGACTGAACAACCGTAGCGAAAAGCCTTGCTTATTTCATAACTTGGTAATTAAAGGTGAGTTTTCCCTCTGATTTGACAGTCTTTTGGGTAGATACTTCTCTTAAGTCATGACCTTATCACCAGAGGTAAACAGCATGAAATAAAACCACACCTCATAATTTACTTGGCCTTTCTAATGTTGGAGGTAGGTGGGTTTTTTGTTTGTTTGTTTTTGATTTGAGGTTAACCTGGTATTTCCATATTTGCATGTACTAACATTTTTGAATAGCACTTCCTCTCATTACCATTCAGTTTTCCATAGTCACGGTGTTACTGCAGTTTCAAATAACTGGTAAAAATATAACATTGAGAATGAGAAGCATGGGTTTTGGAGATGGACAATTGTTTTTTGCTGCATAATTGGGGTAAGTGGTTTGGTTTCACTAAAGGTTTGATTTCTTAATCTGTAAAATGATAAAGATATTAAAATTCTCTTGGCCATTTTGATGTTTCAATGAGATGATTCCTTCAAAGAGATTTTATTGCAGAATTTCACTGAATATATAGAATAACCCCAAAATACGACAGGAATTCATGTCCTCAGAAACCACCCAGGATGGGGGACATCTGGTCAGCTTCATAGAGAATTTGGCCCTTGAAGGTAAAGTTAATTTCTGATAAACAGAGAGAGAAGGAGGTGAAGGCAGAGAGAGGCCTGGGGGGCAGGTGGTGTCTGATAGGTCCCGTGTTGGCAGTTCTGCGCAGGCGAGTTTAAGGGACTAGGAGACGGCACAGTCAGGAAGACAGACAGAGGACAGCCAGCAGAGCCCCTACTGTCAGACTAGGGAGCCCGTGTGTGTAAGCGCTGAGGCTCTATCCTTTCTAAAAGAGTTTCACTGCTTCTGCATCTTTTTTTTCCAACCCAGATTAGGACACAGGCCTTAGCTTATGCGGCTTTCAAGTCAGATTCAATTGCGCTATCTCTGCAAGTTTTAGTTGCAGACTACGGAAGGGAAGAGTAAGAAGACTAAAACTGTGAAGTAATAGGAGGAAAAACCATGAGAGCAGTTAAATTTTATTTTTCTCAAAATGTAATATCTCTGTGTTAAGTACTTCAAAGACTCAGCTCTCGTAGGTGTGAATACTGTAGAAACGGGCTTGATATGATTATCATCCCCATTGTACAGACGGAGAAACTGAGGCTCAGAGTAGTTGTGTGACTTGCCCGAGGTCGCAGAGCCAACAGGTGACAGAGGCAGACTTGGAACCCGCGCTGCCTGAGGCGGATGCTTGCGCGTCAGTCCGCCGCTTTACGCCGCAGAGCAGGACTCTGGAGACCCTGGCTCTTGCACTGTGCTTCTGCCCCTGGAAAGCAGAGCTGGAAGATGGAGCTGCCATTAACCGGGGCCAGAAGCCTGTGGGTTAAGTGAGCAGGCGTTCTGTTGCCATTGTTGTGGGGTGTGGATGAGCAGCTCAGTTTGGGACATATTGAGACTGAGATGACCAGCTCATCTCTCAATATCTGTAGCTAAATATCCGATGCTCTCTTAAGATCTGTAGCCTGAACAAATTTGTGGATCAGTGCTTTTATCACAACCCCCCTTAAAAATGTGTGTCTCTTACTAGATTATACAATCTTTGAAGGTCCAGGAGCATAATTTTTTGTTTTAGATGCCTTGCACCAATTTGCTTTAAAAGAAAAAGAATATCCTTGTTTAAATCTCCCGAATCTGTGTTTGGCAACACTTAAAACACCCCTCTACCCCCAACACAAAGACACCTCTGGAATTGTCAGTGACAACAGAAATTTAGTGTTTTTCTTTTTTTAACCAAAAAAGGTCAAGTTTCCATGATGTGATCAGTTTTCAGGGGAATGAAGCTCCTAAATAAATGCTTATCTTAAAGTTCTGGTTCAATTGTTGGGGAGAAAGAAAAAATGCCCCCCTGCCAACACATTGGTTTGTGTGAATCACAGCTCAGTGAAACCTTTCAGGCATATAATTTATCTTTTCTTTGGCCTATGCAGTGAATGCTTCATTTGCTCATGAATTCTGGCCTTGTCTTAATTATGCTATGCTCTGAATGTAGTTTTATGAGGCACAAAAATAAGACTGTCGTTCTGAAAACACAGAAGATTTGTGTTTCCCCCAGAATGAAATGGTGGTATCTTTTTCCTAGTTCACAGCTCTGTGGGTTTGCGGTTGGAATTCCAGTCCAGCAAGGGACACAGCAGTGAAATTGGGGGGAAGGGTCTGTTTGGGCGGCGAGGAGGGACAGCTGAGCCCAGGGCATAATTCACCCTCAGAATTCTGAATCGATACATTGATGGCCACGCTCGCATAATGCGCTCTTCCCACCAAGACAGCCATTGATTGATAAGTTTTATTCCTGTTACTTTCTGAGGGCCATCCTCTTTCATTCCACTTCCAAGATAATTGATTTCTCCCCCTAAATACAGGCTGTACAGCCAGAGAGCAGGTCAGAACTCTTAATAATCAGAAGGCTGTTCTGTTGTTAAAAATCTTTGCAATTATACGTATCTGAATATCCACAAGTTAAAGACTAGCAGAGACATCAGCGACTATTTCACAGCTTTCCCATTTTCATCAGCACATTAGGCCAGCACAGGTTTGATTTCTGGGTTGGGAAGACCCCCTGGAGGAGGGCGTGGCAGTCTGGGAAGACCCCCTGGAGGAGGGCGTGGCAGTCTGCTCCAGCGTTTGTGCCTGGAGAATCTATGGACAGAGGAACCTGGTGGGCTGCAGTCCGTGGGGTCGCAAAGGACACGACTGAGCACGCATGCCGGCAAACAGGCAGGGTGAGCACTCCATATTTCAAATTCCAATGGTACAACCAACCAAAAATGGAAATTTGCTGTGTAACAAACACAGATGAAAACTTCGTGGCTGAGTCTAAGGAAACAAATGTGCTTCATTCCAAATGGACGATAAGTGACCATTTTTAGATCTTCTGAGTGGTTACTGTAACTTCAAAATATCACCCATGGGCCTGGCTATATTAAATACCTGCTATGTTGCCAACACAGACCCCATCTCTTGGATCAAATTTGATTTTGGAACTCATTCCACTCCAACTGAGGTGCTGTCCCAAAGAGCATGCAATTAAAAATATATATAGAGAGAGTTGATCAAGCACAATTCTTAAACTTTCCTGCCCTTTTTTAAAGACAGGAATGGACTGACTGCCCTATGTTTTTATGATTAAATATGTTCAAGGGTCAGTTATCAGAGACGGAACTGGTTTACTTGACTACTTTGGGGATTTGATGTGTCAAGAGACTTCTATTCAGAGATGGGATACTCAGTCCTTCATTCTCTTCCCATAAATAACACAGTCTTTTATCAATTTGGGCAATTGGCTGGCTTTGGATGCCCATGGAAATGAAACATGACTGTGCAAAACTCAGAATGGCCTGGGGGCCCATGACCAACGCCAAGAAGCTACAAGCGGCCCCACCCAGGGAGGTCAGCAGCCTTTCAGATATTCATGAATGCTGATGTCCTTGGCCCGAGACAAGGACTCTGGGCTCCAGGTGCAAAGACTGGCTGGACGCTTCCCTGGGCCACCTAGACCGATTCTCCTTGAGTCTGGACAACTTCCCCAACACTTGGCCTCCCCTGCTAGAGCGCTGGGTGCTTGCATCGTAACTGTGGGTTTTCTGTGCCTCTTCTCTCGCTGGACCGCAGACTCCCCGAGGCCAGTGACCTTCTGCTTGTCCGCCACTGTGGCCGCGCCTCACCTGCGCCCGGCAGCGTCACCCTCGGTAAAGGCCTGAGGTGGCATGCGCGCTAAGCTGCTCCTGCGGTATCCGGCTCTGTTGACCCCGTGGACTGAAGCCTGCCAGCCTCCTCCGTCCACGGGATCCTCCAGGCAGGAACACTGGAGTGGGGTGCCCTTCCCTTCTCCAGGGGATCTTTCCAACCCAGGGGTTGAACCCGAGTCTCCTGCACTGCAGGCAGATTCTTTTACCCTCTGAGCCACCAGGAAAGGCCAAAGATTTGATGCCAGCATG
This sequence comes from Procapra przewalskii, assembly GCA_006410515.1. NCBI lineage: Eukaryota > Metazoa > Chordata > Mammalia > Artiodactyla > Bovidae > Procapra > Procapra przewalskii. The sequence goes on along the minus strand of SJYF01000037.1, from coordinate 1,900,190 downwards.
CATTTGAAGACTCACTTTGAATTAAACAGAGTTTATTCAGTAGACTCCTGAACTGTTGCATTTAGGGAAGGGGCATTTAAAGGGCAATTTTTCTAACTTTCGAAAGAAAATTAAAAGAGCAGTTCTTGGAATAAAAAATTACAGGAAGGACAAGAACGCTGATAGCATGAGCCTTAACATACAAACGCTATGATCTTCTCTCCAGCTCTGTCCAGAGTTTTCAGCTACTGTCTAGTATTTACAGTATCATTCCTGACACTACCTGTTGGTGTCAGATTAATGTGATACTTATTTTCCTGAAGAAAAATAACATCCAGACAGCGCCTGGCACATTATAAGTGCGAATTAAATGACAGTCAGAGTTACTATTAGCAACCTGGCCGGGGAGCTAGCTGTCATTAAGACAATTATATTGGCAACCACGTAATAATCATCAGCCCACCTAATCTTTTCCTGGCTCTAATCTCAACTAGAGATTCTTGACTCCCAAATTTTGAAAAATACTGTTGCTTAAAAATCCATTAACTAAAGGAATAAGTGCTTTAAAACACAATGTATCTACTTTTATTTCCTTCTTCACTCAAAGAGTTCTTTTCTGGGTTCCCAATACAAACAAACTCTCAAAGTTAAAAGTAAATGCTCTTTTTTAAGATCAAAAGAACTTGCCTTTCTTTGCACAGGAAAGAAAGCAACTGATTTGGATGCTTCTTAAAAGAAAAAAAAAATCTTGCTTTTACAAAGGGATTACCCCAGCTTGTTGGAAAATAATTTGTACACAAAAGAGTTGGCCCCAGCTGTAAAAGCCCTTTACACATACTTTAGTGCAAAAGATAGTTAAAGATTAGCCCAGGCTATTAAAAGTAAGAAATCCAATGCATTCCAATAAAAGCCCATAAACACACTGTATATGAAGCCAGCTACTGAGACAGGCAGATATTTCAGTCTTTTGGAAACTCTTTATTCTGCTAACGCCTTTCCTCCAGACTCCACTGATCATAAATGCAGCCTGTCCAGCTCTGCCTTTGATGAATGGAAGGACGGATTCATCTGTACGTTAGTCACCTCCTCTTTTCTGTTACATAAAACAGATGCCACAGCTGTTACTGCTCTCGCAACAGATGTTCCTGCCCACGGAAGCTCGGGCAGCACCGGGCACAGCGTGCTGGTTGTTCTAGAGGGGCCAACGGCTTGCCACCTTGTCAGGACCCCTCAGTGACGGCAGAGCGAGACACGCGCGATCATCCTGCCCCACAAGTGCCCCCCGGCACCCCACCCCGAGCTTGCATAAGAGCAAAACGGATCGCTCACCCTCTCTGCAGGGCCATCCTCGGACTGCGTGGATAACCCCGGAGCCTCGGCGGCCGGGTGAAGATGCTCTGTGCGCTCAGCCTCCTGCGGGAGGAGGTCCAGGTGGGCTTTGTCCCGTCCCTTGTCCAGCTTGAAGAGTTTGTCAAAGAAGCTGGAGTCCTTGGGCTTGGCGGGGGCTGCTGCCCCGGACTCAGACGGAGGGTGCCCCGGCCCAGGGGCAGCAGGGAGGCACTCCGCCTGGGCTGGGGTCTGCCCGGGGGTTTTATCCGGGCCATGGCCGGGTGCAGCTGCCACCGGAAGGGCCATGGGCTCACGCGGGTCTTTGTTTCCTGGAGCTTTATCAGAGCTGACATCAAGCCGCACGGATCCACTGGATGAATCCGTGGCTTGGTCTCCGGTACGCCCTGGTACCGGCCGAGAGAGTGTCAAGAAAAAACGAGATTTAGCAGCTGGTGCCTGGGGTTTGGCCTCCTTCCCAAGACTCTTGCCATTGGCCTCCGCAGCCGCGCCGGTCTCCATTGTCTCAGGGGAAGAAGCGGCCACATTATCCTCCTGGATGCTGATTCCCAGATCGACTGTAAAGGCAAACATGAACAGCGGTCATTCACCCCAGCGAGGACATCGAAGGGTCGCGGACAGACTCCCCGCATTTCACATGAAGAGGCGGGGAGACAGGCTGGGGACCCTGCTGGGCCCTGGCCTCTCTGCAGGGCAGAGGTCAGCTGTCCAGGCATCTTCCGGCCAAGGCCAGGGGGAGGAAGCCAAGCAGGAGAGCACCCGCCAGGGGCCGTGAGAGGGACACATCAACTGTCTGCTTTTACCCCCACGGATCCTGCGAGAAGCAGGTCATCACGGTTTCACCTGGGAGGCAGGCCAGCCGTCACAGGCTTAGGAGAACAATCTCCCAACCTCGACCTGCTGTCTGTGTCGGGAGAATTCTTTGCCGGGTCCACCTGGTGCCCCGCAGGGTGTTGGGCAGCACCCCACGAGACGCTGAGCACCCCAGAGCACCCCGAGTGGGAACACCAGAAATGTCTTTGGGTGTTGCCAAAACACGCATTTGAGAAGCGCAAAGCTGGACTATTTGACTCTGAGTTGCTGAGCTTTTCTCTGCCTCAGCTTTCTGGTAAAATGAGGAGAACAGTGGAACCCACCCCCATGATTTTGTTGCAGAGACTCCGTGGGTTAATATTCTCAGGCACACGAAGCAGTGCCTGGAACACAGCGAGCGCTCGACCAACGGCATCAACATCAGGCATCATCGCTGCTGAGGGAGAAAAGCGATGGCCAGGGGAGCTGGGCCATCCTCCCCCGGCCGCCCAGTGAGCAGTCAGCTTATTCCAGAGGTCGCGCGCTCTCCGTCTCACCTGCATCAGCGTCGGCTGCTGAGGATACGGGCAGACTGTGAAAGGGCTACTCAGATGCTTCCACTCTGACATCCGGAAGTCCAGGTCCAGACGCCACCACACAAGCAGGTGGGCTAGACCTCCGGCCCCAAGACTGCATACAGGTTCTGCCTCCTCCAGGGAAGGGCTCTGCTCCCAGAATCCACCCATTTCTGCTTTGAACTCTGCACAGACCTCACTGAACCGCCTCACTTTCTGGGTCGCTTTTATAAAGCAGAGCGATATTCAGGAGAAAGATACACTGCAAAACTGGGTATCACAGGTGAAGATCAAGGTCCTCGGGCTGCCCTGGAGGCAGGGGCTGAGAGTCCACCTGCCAGCGTGGGGGACACAGGTTGGATCCCTGACCTGGGAAGACCCCACAGGCCACAAGGCAAGCCTCGGGCTGCAGCTACTGAGGCCCGTGCGCCCTAGAGTCTGTGATCTACAGCAGGAAAGGCCGGCGCCGAGGCAGCGGCCCCTGCCCGCCACCGCCCGGGAAGGCACGGGTGTGCGTGCAGAGACGCAGCGCAGCCGAAATCAGTCAATCATTTTAAAAGATCAGCATTCTCTATCCACAAGCTGAGTGGCCTTGGGCAAGTCACTGCAAATCTCTGAGTTTCTTTATATATAAAATGGGAGAAAGAGAAGCTCCCATGTAGAGTAGTTGTGATGTTTCAAGGACAAAATTCATACAAAGTATCAGGAACCCTGCCTTTCCATAGTAGCTGCTTAATAATTGACAGATAACTGTGATTGTGTAGTTTGGAGTCAACTGTGTCTTAAAATCTGTTTGTAGGAAAAGAGAAAGAAGAGAAGCTACAGGCTCCCTGGTGGTCCAGTGGCTAAGACAGCACATTCCCACTGCAGGGGGGCCGGGTTCCATCCCTGGTCAGGGAACCAGATGCCACGTGCCAGGTGAAAAGCTTCTCACACGTCGTCCACACAATGCCCCAACAGAGATCAAAGACTCCACACACTGCAACTAAGACCTGGAGCAGCCAAATAATAAGTTATTTTTTAAAAAAGAAGAGAACTGAGGTTTCTTTAGGCATACATTGCTCATAAGTGGTAAGAGATACACACACCCATTAGCAATTACTTTTGCCAAACTCTAGTATCTCACAGTGTCTAAAGTCAAGAACAAACAGCAAAGGAGAGAGACAGAGAGAGAGACAGAGAGAGTGAGCATGCACACTGGACTCCTGGGCAGATGGTGGCGTCCACTTCCAGCTTTGAGAGTAGAGCGAAATGGCGCAGAGGACCAGCGCCAGACACTAGGGGCCGCCACAAACTCGGGCCTCAGGGAAACCACTGTGCCTGAACACGGGATGCATCTTCCAGCTCAGGTTTATCGCTTTTCTGTGCTCCTGGACTTCACAGCTGTGGTAAATATTATACTCGGAAGGGAAGAGGGAGGGAGGGAGAGGGAACGAGGAAGTGACAGATGGACGTGTCAGGGTGCCAAGTACGCACGTCGAGCAGTCCGCGTGTCAGAGTGAACGTGAGTGACTGGTGGGGACGCCCCACGCCAGGGGCAGAGGACACAGCTGACGAGAAAGGGGAGCCGAAGAGTCAAAATGAGGGAGGGCTGTTCAAAGTCCAAGAACATCGCCTGACCTCTGAGTTTTTGCCTTGCTTCCTTACTCTCTGGCTGGGAACCAAAGGGCCTAGTGTTAAGTAAGAGCATTTTGGTCAGAGAAAAAGTGTTTGAAAAAGACCTTTGCAGGGACAGACCTTTAAAAACTGCCGATGCATTGCTTTGATAAAGGATCCATTGCTTACACAAAGAACCTAGAGTGAATTTCAAGGCACCAAGGGTTACAGCAGATGCCAGCCATAAGCACTGGTATCAGAGGATGGGTTAAGTGTTTTGATAACTTGTGAGGCCTCGGGCTTCTTAGGGCAACCGGTAACTACGAAGCTCTGCCCACCCAAACCTGGGTGAGCAATATCCAGCCCCACCACTTGCAGCTTCTACTTCTCTTGCTAAAATGCTCACCTCTCAGGTGGGCACATGACCTAAGCTAGACTAACAAAAATGAATCTTATGATTTTTGCTGAACCTGCTAGAACAAAGTTGCGATCTTTGTGCTGGAGTAGGCAAGCCAGTGAGGGGGTGCATCTGGGGCTGGTGGCCTTCAAGAGTGCTTGCCTGAGAAAGTCCCAAGAGACCCGTGGCCGCATCTGGACACCTGGATCCAGCTGTCCCTGAGGCTGGTTTACCATCCCACAGCCAGCAGATCTTCGTTTTTTTGTTTTTCCACTTATGCCAGTTTTAAATTAAGTACATACTCTGTGACTTGGAGAGAATTTCAGCAACTTAGTCAGTACCTATTCACTTGTTAATTAACAGCAATCAATCTTCTCCTTGAGAAGTTGTCTCCAGGCTCTTCAAATATATCTAGGAGGCATTTAATATGGGATGAAGGAGAGGGAAGAAAATGAAATGCAAGGAAGTTGTAAGGAACTGGATAGATACAAAAAAAAAAAAAAAACAAACCCATCAACACTTTGCTTTCTCAGTAAAAAGGAAGGAAAAAAATTTACATGGGGAAAGATATTACAGTCACTTGAGACCTTGGATAAGCATTAAAAAGCAAATAAATTATATTCTCAAACAGTAGCTTACACATGCACAATCTTTGTGAACGACTAGGTAGAAAACTCACTGGAGTTCCAGGGTTTATAGTCTTGCACAGATGGGAATGACCTCCACGCTTTCCTTACATTATTATGGAAAGAATAAAAAGTTCCTTCTGGGTGACCGGAACGAAGCTTCTCATTCCTATGAAAACCTTGGGAGAAGTCCATCTGGAATCTGGTTTCAATAAAAAGTTTTCTCACAAAGCAGACAGGTAACATACCAAAGAGGTTTACTTCCCCTGTAATAAACGTGTAAGAGTTTAAGGAAAGCAAAAAGAAATCATGTGAGAATGCGAATGGTGGCTCCCAGCTCTTCAGGAGAGCTGAAAATGTTGATCTCCTTAGTGCAGAAAAGACATTTTATATCATGTCTGTCTGTGTACGTGTGTGTGTCTTACTTAAGAAAGTCATTTTATCCAGACACGTGATGCAGAACTCACTTCCCGTGGCACCTTAGTGTCACTGAAAAGTGCCTAGGTTGTGGATCAGAGGAGCCTAGGTTTAACTCTAAAAACGAAATATGTGACCTGGACAAGTTCCTTTATGTTTCCTCAATTTTCTTTAAAAAGAAGAAACAGACAGGAAAATAACTGTCTTCTTCAAAAGGTAATTGTGAGGACTAAGCAAAATGCTTCCTACAAGGTGCTTAACACAGGTGGGTATTTAATAAACATTAGTTGTTTTATTACATTTATATGTTATTAAGCTAAAGACTGTGTCATTTCCTAAACAGAAGCCTAAGGAAAGGAATTATTCCAATGATTTAACCTACACACTTGGGGGGTCTGGAAAGACTTTAAAGTAATAACGATATGGGCTTCCCTGGTGGCTCAGGGGTGAAGAATCCTCCTACCAGTGCAGGAGGCGTGGGTTCGGTCCCTGATCCAGGAAGACCCCACACGCTGAGCAGCAGCGAAGCCCGCGCGCCACAGCTGCTGAGCCTGTGCACTGGAGCCCGGGAACCCCGGGTACCGAAGCCTGGGCGCCCTTCAGGCCCGGCTCTGCAACACGAGGAGCCGCGGCACGGGGGGGCCCACACACCCCAGCTGCAGGCAGCCCCTGTGGGCAGCAGCCAGAGAGAAGCCAAGCAGCCGTGAAGCCCCCGTACGGCCCAAACCGATGCATGCAATAAAGGGCAGTGATACGAATTCACGGATCTTCAGAAATCCGAGAGCCTGGGCTGTGGAAGGTTCAAGGATGCTTTTTCCAAGCATCAAGTATTCTTAGTCAAGACAAACTGCTTCATCAGCAACCTGTCACCTATTTAAAACACACACACATACAAGGGCATATGACACCACTCAGAATTTCTGAGTAAGGGCTACCTTTTCTTTGCTTTTTTCATGAGCCAAAGCTACAATCTTCACTTGATACAACTGTAAACACAATAGCTGATATTCACTGGATACTCCTGCATGTCAGGCGGTAAAGTAAATGCTGAATGTAACAAGAAATGTTTTGTTTCTGTATTACAGCAATCCATGCCAGGTACCAAGGTCCCTCCCCTTTTACAGGGGTAGAAACTGCAGCTGAGAACAGATTCACTTTTTAAAAAGCATTTGGCTACGCCAGGTCTTAGTGGGGGCATGTGGGTCTGGTTCCCTGACCAGGGGTTGAACCCCAGCCCCCCTGCATTGGGAGCCCAAGTCCTTAGCCACTGGGCCACCACCAGGGCAGTCCCTAGAATTCTTTTCTCTTAAGAACTCAGTATCCAAACATTTCTAGGGCTGAAGGCTAAAGAGGGAACTAGAAACTGTCGTCATAATCTTATTCATGAACGAAGCGTCCACTCACGACTCCCCACTCATACACTGTCACGCGTCACTACAGTGGCGTCAGGACAAAGGCTAAGCGGAAATGCAACGCACCCTAATTGCAAAGGGAGACTGCAAGCGAGGGCGGAGCTCGCAGAGCCGTGTGAAGACCACACACATGGCTGTTGTTGGGCGAGGACCCGAGGGAGTTAGAACAGCTCGCGGAAGGAGGAGGAAAAGGAGATGATGGCACGCCAAGTCTTCAAAGGAGAACTCTAGTTAGATATCAAAGGATTACCGCGGACCCTGGGGCAGACGGGTGAAGACCTCAGTTTTGCAAAAATGACCCCTCTGCGGTCAGGCTGCGGGAGTCAAATGACACTTCAAACAACCAAGGCTTTATGTGTTGTGTAAATGCGTTTGTTGTTTTCAAGATCTTGAAATAAGGATTCACGGGTCAGCTGCTTGTGGCTTGAAGGAAGATGTTAGATTTGAAATCTTCACCGAATGATCAGATTTCATGCTTTCCATCTCCATATTAACAGGGCAGGATGTCCTCTCCAAGAGTCTAGCAAAAATGAAAGACAGGAATAGGTTTGGGAGGCAGGAGGGAAGAATTTTCAGCTGACAGCTGAATACAATGTGTCTGAACATTTGGTGACAAAAATGCTGGGTTCAAACGTTATGTGAGCAAAAGGTGGCTTACCCCACACTCTCTCTTGAAAGCATCCTCTCAAGTCAGCTGCCACTGTTAAGTCACTGTGGGGGCCAGACTGCACCGGCGACTCTCAGAATCTCCCCACCTCTATTCTTCTGATTATTTTTGGCTGTTGGGTCTCCAGCGCTGTGCGGGCTTTTCTGTAGCTGCGCCAAGCGGGGGCGACTCCCTAGCTGAAGCACTCGAGCTTCTCTTGCTGAAGAGCCTGGGCTCCAGAGCACAGCTCAGCAGTTGCGGGGCCCGGGCTTAGTCGTCCCGAGGCATGTGGGATATTCCCGGATCGCGGATCAAACTCGTGTCTCCTGCACTGGCAGGCGGATTCTTCCCCACTGTGCCACCAGGGAAGCCTCCCTCCCCCTCTGCATGCATCTCCTGTCAGTCACGAGCTCATAAAAGTCTGGAACACGCAAAGATTACCTGCTGCAGAACCAGTCTTTGCCCCAACATGAGCAAATACTGCCACTCAAAGACAGATGTTTTATTCTTTCTCAATTTACTAGTAACACGCATTTAAGACATGCTTACCTCCCATATGATTAATCTCTCAATGCTTCCCTTTCCCTGCCTCTGTCCCTCACCTTCACTGCAACATAACAAATCTTTGCAGCCTGGTGTAGCTTATCAGATTTCGTTCATGCTCAGACAAATACATACAAGCATCCCAGATACAAGTGCTGCTGCTGCTGCTAAGTCATTTCAGTCGTGTCCGACTCTGTGCGACCCCATAGACGGCAGCCCATGAGGCTCCCCTGTCCCTGGGATTCTCCAGGCAAGAACACTGGAGTGGGTTGCCATCTCCTTCTCCAATGCGTGAAAGTGAAAAGTGAAAGTGAAGTCGCTCAGTCGTGTCCGACTCTTAGCGACCCCATGGACTGCGGCCCACCAGGCTCCTCCTAGGAGGCTGTATCTGTCCTTGTTCGTTTTTACAAAAAAATAATTCTATTAGATACCATTTTTAATTGCTTTTATGTGTCATCGTTATGGACTGAGTGTTTGTGTCCCCCACAGTTCATATGCTGAAATCCTAACTTCCACTGTGATGCATTAGGAGGTGGAGCTTTGGGAGGGGATGAGGTTATAAGGATGGAGCCCTCCTCAACAGGATTAGTGTCCTTATATAGGAGGCCCTGCCTCCACCATGGAGGATACAGTGGAGAGACGACTGACTGTGAACCAGGTCCTTGTCCCTCCCCAGGCAAGGAATCCGCTGGCACCTTGAGCTTGGACTTCTCAGCCTCGAGAACCATGAGACATAAACGGTTATTGTTTAAGCCTCCAAGTCTCTGGTATTTTTGTTACAGCCACCCAAATGGACTGAGATAACCTCAGTTCTCCCCTTCCTCAATCAATACATCCCAAATCCATCTTATCTTTTAAAAATAGCTGCAAAATGTTTCTTAATATGAATATACCAAAGGAGATTTATGTCATTTGCTGATCGATGACTATTCTGATAGTTTCCAAATAATTTTTTTCCATGTTCATTACAAACAATGCTGGGGAAAACTTCTATGATCAAAAGTCCTAACCTAGTGCTTTATTTCTATAGAATAGAGTTACAAATGTAGAATCGCTGCACCCAAACTAATGTGCATTTAAATTTTAAAAATAGACACTGCCAGATTAATTCCTGAAAAGAGGCTCCAGAGATTTGCGTTTCCGACAGCAATATGATAAGTGTCTCTTGCCGCCAAGGGTAGCAGGCGAGAGAGGCAGCAGGAACGCTGGTCACGCACACAGCATTAAACATCTTAAACGCTAAGAGAAAGAGGCTCGCCAGTGGGAATCATACAGCATCCTTAATGCTCTCAGCCGTCAGGACATGAGCGCTGAACTTCAGAGATGGCAGGTGGGAGCAGGATGAACTCAGCCCACACTGCTAAACAGCGGCAAGTGCTGGTGTGGGACACTGAGAGGAACCAGCCAGAAAGCGATCTGAGACGGGGCTCAGAGGAAAAGGACGGGGAGGAGAGCCCATCAGGAAGACTTCACAGGGATTGCCCGGTGGCCCAGCGGCAAAGACTTCACAGGGACTGCCCCGGTGGCCCAGCGGCAAAGAACCCATCTTGCAATGCAGACGTCATGGGCTCGGGCCCTGGTTGGGGAGCTAAGATCCCACATAGCACGGAGCCACTGAGCCCACCTGCCACAGCCACTGAGCCCGTCTGCTCCAAGTACTGAGCCCGAGCGCCCCAACTAGAGGGTCCGGGGGCTGCATGGGAAGGTCCCACACGATGCAACAAAGATCCCCTGTGCCACACTTAAGACCCAACACAGCCAAGTAAGTGAATAAAGTCTTTAAAAAAGAAAGCGTATTCTCCAGATTGGGAGATGCAATGATCAGTGAGCACAACAGAAGACACTCAATATCCTCAGTCATCGGGGACGGCAGTCAAAACCGCAACGTGCTACCAGCTCATGCGCGCCGAGACAGCCACACTCAGACACTGCAGCCTAGACGAACCTCGAAAACGCCACGCTCAGTGAAAGGACCCAGATACAAAATGCCACCTATGGTACGATTCTCTGTAGATAAACTGCCCAGGGCAGGCAAATCCAGAGGCAGGAAGTACATTCGTGGTTGCCAGGGTAGGGGAGGAGAACTAGAGATTAAGTGCTCAAGGGATTTGATGAAATTTCTTTGATGAAATGTGGAATCAGACAGTGGAGACGGCTGTGTGAATATAATAAAGAGGACTGCATGGCATAATACACTTGAAAAGGGTGAATTCTACGGTATCTGAGTTACAGCTCAGTTTTGAAAATGAAGACCCTGTACTGAAAAACACCAGCGCAGCTCTGGGGTGGGGCGTGAACGCTGAGGATTCACAGAGGATTCAGTCAAGGCAGGTGACTCTCAAGCCAACGAGAAGAAACGGATGGGATGCGTCTATCAAACAAATTCTCCAGAATTTCTGATAAGAAAAAGTGCTAAGAGGCGGAGGAGTATGAGATTTCACAGCGGATGTGCCTGCTGCAAGGGGGGGCACGGAGGTGGGCCCTGGCGGCCCGTTTTCAGAACTGTCTGCAACCGCTTGAAGCAGCGGGCTGATGCTGCAGGGTCTGTGTGAGTGGCGTGTCCAGCGGGGCTGCAGGGGGCAGCGCTGAGGGTCAGGAGACTGTCTACTCAGGGAGGTGTACCCAGAGAGAGGGCGGAAGGGCAGAGAGGCCGGGTGCCCACGCCAGGCGCCAGAGCCCAGGCGAATGCGCTGCTCTCCGTGGATCAGCTGCATCCCCGGGGAGTCCGCACCGGCGGACACCAGGCCGATCAGGGGCCAGCCCGTGCTGCCTCTTCACCCAGAGTGGTCCCCGGCCGCCCAGAACCCCCGCACCTTGCGTGCGCTCGTGCCCTCCTGCTGGCCCGTGACGTTTGCGCGGGCGCCTGCTTAGGGAATGGGCTTCTGGCGAGGACCCTCCTTTCGTCCCCAGTAAAGGGAGAAAAAAACAGCTGCGCATCGTGGCCTCTCCTGCCTTTGGGTCCCATTGCCCGAGGACGGGACACGTGGGTGGGGGCTGCTTGGAGCTGCAGTATGTATTTCGCACACGCACTGCTATCTGACAATGCTGGCGAGCCCCCGCACGGCACTTGGAAGGGCTGACCCCCAGACTCCTTTCCGTAACTAAAAGTGCCATTCACTTGGGCTGCATTACTTGCAGAGGATCCATCAGGACTAGGACTTGCTCTTCAGCTGCTTCTCCTGCCCCTCCACTGCCGCTGGGCTGATGTGTCCCGGTTCGGTAATCTACCAATCCTCTCAAGCTTTCTGTGTACCTCAGAGCCTGGGTAAACTCCAGGGTTGTTGCAACAACAAACAAAATATTCTATTCTTGGGAACCTTTATCCAAGTAGGGGAAACAGATTTAAAAAGCCAGCCAGTTGGGGGAAGACCGTGAGTGTGCCGTGCACAGACCTATTTGCTCCCTTCCCACCCAGTGATGCTGGCCCCAGGCTTGTCCCTCTATCGGGCGGCTGAGTTTTGGCGTTGGGTCTCCCGGCACACTCTGCCCAGGCATCCTGACTGGCTTATCTTCTCACTCGTTATAGCACATCATCGGCAGGCAGATCATTTATGCAAGTCAGGATTTTCAGTCCAGAAATTATCCCACTTACTTCTTTAAAAAAAATCAAAATTAGGCAATTTTTCTTTTTAGGAAAAAATTGACTACAAACAAAAATGAAAGACAATTTTTTTTAAGAAACTTCTTATACAGAGACGGTCTTCTGTTTCTTTATGATGTTTTCTGACATAAATCATGCCTTAGTCTGTGCCACTCATTAGCAGGGAGAACAGCTTTCTTAAAAGGGTGAACTATCATGATGAATTTGATTGAAAGAAATCAAAGGAGGAGGAAAACGAGGTACTGTCATTTCCCTAAAACCTGGTGAGGTTTTAGGTATACACACAGGTGGGAAGTTTGGTCAGGCGATACAGCAGGGGAGAGGCCAGGGATAAAGGACACTCGTGACTGTGGACTCTGGCTGTGGTTTTTCCCTGTCGAGTTTATTTCTCCACTTATCCTGTGCCAGTCGCTCTATACAGCTCATGTTATCACTATTCCCACTTTCCAGGGGAGTCTCTGAGAGCACCCATTTCTCGCCAAGGTTCTGTAGCTAGACGGACAGAGCCGGGCTTCCCAGGAGGCACTAGCGATAAGGGACGTGCCTGCAAACACAGGAGACACAGGTCCGACCCCTGGCTCGGGAAGATCCCTTGGAGGAGGGCACAGCAACCCCCTCCAGTACCCTCGCCTGGAGAATCCCGTGCACAGAGGAGCCTGGCGGGCTGTGGGCCGCGGGGTCACAGTCAGAGCGGACTGAAGCGGCGCGGTGCACACGCGTGACCGTCCGCGCGCGGTCTGCGAGCCTCGAGTCTTCGCGGCACCCGCGTTAGTTTCTCATTGCTGCTGTAACAAGCTACCCCCGTTTCTGTGCCTTAAAACAACACAGGTGTCTTATATCACAACCCCCAGCGCCATGACAGTGGACAGTTGCCATGGCAACGGCTGAAAGCCCGTCTACAGGACTGAAAAGGGGTGCTCTCCCGGCCCTGGGCGAACCGCGGCCCTGTGCTCGGGTAAGTCATGGATACTCCTCCCTCTTTTCACTCAGCCCCTCCCTTTTGCCTTGACCTTCGTGTACACATCGTGTCCCAGGCCAGGTCAGGGTGAGAAGCTGATTTTTGAACTGAGTCGCCGCTTTTCCATTCTCTGGCCATTGAGTAAAGCTTGTGCTGTTTTAGGCTCAGCGTGAGTTTCTTTTCTGATTGTGTGAATCTGAATGAAAAACGAAGCTTTCCCACCGAGGAAGAGGGCTTCAGTCTGGCTAGGACCTAAGCGGAGATGCTGCTGTTCAGTTGCCAAGTCGTGTCTGACTTTCTGTAACCCCAAGACCCGCAGGCTCCTCTGTCCTTCACCATCTTCCAGAGTTTGCTCCAATTCATGTCCATCGAGTCGGTGATGCCATCCAACCATTTCATCCTCTGTTGTCCCCTTCTCCTCCTGCCTTCAATCTTTCCCGGCATCAGGGTCTTTTCTAATGAGTCAGTTCTTCGCATCAGGTGGCCAAAATATTGGAGTTTCACCTTCAGCATCAGTCCTTCCAATGACTATTCAGGACTGATTTCCTTTAGGATGGACTGGTTGGATCTCCTTGCAGTCCAACGGACTCTCAAGAGTCTTCTCCAACACCGCAGTTCAAAAGCAGCAATTCTTGAGCACTCAGCCATTCTTCAGCACTCAGCCTTCTTTATGGTTCAACTCTCACATCCGTACGTGACTACTGGAAAAACCATAGCCTTGACTAGATGGACCTTTGTCCACAAAATGACGACTATACATCTCTTTGCCTTCAACCAATTTGGTAATACCCCTCTTAAAAGGTGGTTATATTGGGTCTACCTGAATAATCCAGGCTCAGCTCCCCACCTCAAGATCCTTAATTTAATCACATCAAAAACCTGCTTTTGACATGCAAAGTGACACAGTCCCAGGCCCTGGAGATTCGGATGAGGACATCTGGCCTCCTGTTCTGGCGCAATCGCTTTGTAGCCGGGGGTGGTTCATTCCTATCTCTGCACAGGGGTGTAGCCTCGTGTGAGTCTGCTCTAACTGAAGCAGCCAGTCTATGATGGACATGTAGCTCTTTGGGAAGTACTTCCCCAGCTACTCTGGAATTCAAATCAACATGTATCAGAAAAAGAAAGCGAAGAACTGAAGAAACAAATTTAAACAACCATGTTTTGGCAGAGCAAACACATTAGCCTCTGACCCAAAGGTGCAAGAAACGGGGTTGTGCACAGCAGCAGGTCACGTGGCACGTGGCTTTGGCACCATCACCAGCTTCCCCGAAATAAGACTTTCACACGGCATCTGAGATTGGCAACTGAAGCTAGAGATAATATGGAAATAAACATCAGACATTTTGATTTTCCGAGATGCTGTCATTGAAGGTGACGTATAACGCTGAGCTTCCAAGAGAAACCCTCATCTGCATGAGCTGCACTGCGTGATGCCTGCTAGATACTAAGATCCATAGTCTCTTACCCTCACCAAGAAAAAGTACTGTGCAAGATGAATTTGCTTCCACGAGGAAACAGAATGTGATCTCATGGATCCACTATAAAGGAGGGTTGTGCCTGACTGATCTCCCAGTGTGTCCAGAAGACAAAAAATGAAACACTGAAGAAGTGTAAGGGGTGCAGGGGAAAAAAAAAGTTTCAAGGTTATATTTTAAATTTGCAAGAGCTATCTAGATGGAGCTAATACAGTTAACTTCATACCCGAATGACAGCCTTTATTAACATTAAATCCAAAACAGAAAAATAAACTTTCCTCACATGCTGACATGTCAGACGCTCTTCCAAGCACTGCAGGTGTATCAACTCACTTAAGCTTCCCAACGAGCTTCAAAGCTTTGTCCTGCTGTTAACACGATTCCCATTTTACAGACGTGAGACCAGAGAGGCTCAGCAGTTCGCCTAAGGTCACACAGCAAAGCCACGACGAGAATGTATGACCCTGCTCCCGAGGCTGTGCACTCAGGCACTGCTTCTCAATAGGTCTTCATGCGAGATGTTCCCGCGTGGCAGTGAACGTCTTTAATGGGAGAAAAAAGGAAAGGAAAAGTACGGATAAAAAGAAGGAAAACAGTCACCCAGGGGCTCTTATACCTGTTTCTCTCCTCACTTTTCTCTGCTGCTCAGTCTCTCAGCCATGCCCAGCTCTGTGCGACCCCGTGGACTGCAGCCCACCAGGCTCTCTGTCCATGGGATTTTTCAGGAAAGAACACTGGGGCGGGATGCCATGCCCTCCTCCAGGGGATCTTCCCAACCCAGGGACCTAAGCCGTGTCTCCTGCACTGGCAGGTGGATTCTTTACCGCTGAGCCACCAGGGAAGCCTGATTTTCTCTCTGTGCACACACACACTCATATACCAAACGAGCACAAACATGCACCAGAAGACGTGGCCGGAGAATTTTGTCCAAAGGATAAAAAAACCACCCAGGATCCCACTTTTGTAGCCCTTTGAAAACTGCACTGAAAGTGATAATAACCTGGAGAAAACAGCTCAAGGATGATAAGCTGCCTTCCCCATTCAAAGGGATAATCACTCCAAAGCGAGATGCAGAGGGCGCACTGTCAGTGGACGCAGGCGGAGGCTTTGGCTTCAGAGGATTAACTTAAACTTGCTACAGATTCTTGAGTGGGTGCCGATGCAAGGCTGCGTCGTACAAAAGCTGGTACAACCAACCATTGGTCACTCAAACAAGCTTTTTTTCCCTGGGTATGTAGGTATCCACAGCAACACACTGTCCCAGATTGTTACCCTATATTTCTGTTACTTGTTTTCCTCTTTACAAGGAAAGACCTGCTAATTTATATATATATAATATATATTACATGTAATATATACATGCATCACACACACACACACACACACACACACACATATATATATTTAATTTCTGGGAGCAGAGAGGAAAGTATGGAAGGGGAGAGAAAAGAGGAGAGGCAAAGAACAAGAGAAGGGACTGTCTCGACTTCCAACATTTTGTTCCCATGTTCTTCTTCTGACACTCTCCTCACCCTTGTGCCTCATATTAAAAACAGGGGCCTAACCTCAACAACAGTGACTGAATGACGCCAAAGAAAACCACTTCTGAAGGACAGAGTAGATAGGCGGGGCCTCTGGATCAGCCGAGAACGCTGACAGCTCGCAAACTATAAAAATGATACAATTCTCCTTTCTGAGTGTGTGCCTCTCAGCCGCCAGCTTTACGCCGCTCTCACCATAGCTGCCGCTGCCAGTTCAGTCCATTGCACCCACATCAGAGCAGAAATCTGACTCACAGGTTGAAAGGCAGGAAGAGACTTGGGACTTTTATCTCATCCTGTGGTTGCCAGTCCTGCCTGTGACTCAACCCTCTAGAAAACGTTCAACAGTTCAGACCCTCAGGGCTCAACTGGAGGGTATTCTGGAAAGATGGGACCTGGGCATCTACACTGTTAATAAGCAACCGAGGTAAGATCCTGGGACGTCATATAATAAGAAATATATGTTTGGTCTTCATCCCTGTTCCTGGCACAGAACTCCTAAAACTTAAAGAGTCAAGATGACCTTTGTTATTGATAACAAGCCAGTCTGTTTTAACCACATCTGAGTTTATGTTAGTGAGGTGACTTTGGAAAAGCCCCTCTAAGGATGGGGGGCCCCCGGTTGTCAGAGAAACGAGACATGTGATCAGAGAGCTAGGATTTCAGCTTCGCCACCCTGGCCAATCTTCCAGGAGGGGAGAGCGGCTGAAAATTGAGTTCTACCGTCAATAGCCATCGATCTAATCAAGCACGCCTATGTAACGAAACCTTCACAAACGCCTCTGAAGAACGGGGTTCCGACTGCTTCTGGGTTGATAAGAACGGGGTTCCGACTGCTTCTGGGTTGATAGGCACGTTGAGGTTCTGGACGGTGGCTTGTCCACAGAAAGCACGGACGCTCCCCGGCCCAGAGTCCCTCCCCCACCTTTCCCATCACCACCTCCCATCACATCCTCCCCCATCACCTCCTCCACTTAGAATGAACTGGCGACTTGGTAAGGGGCTTCCCTGGTAGCTGAGCGTAAAGAATCTGCCTGCCAGTGCAGAAGACGTGGGTGCAGTCCCTGGGTCAGGAAGATCCCCAGAGAAGAGAATGGCAACCAGTCCAGTATTTTTGCCTGGGAAACGCCATGCACAGAGGAGCCTGGGGGGCTACAGCCCAGGCGGCCGCAGGAGGACGGAGCAGCAGCAATCTAGCAGGCGCACGGCTCTCCGGTGCTCTGTGAGCAGTTCTGGCAAATGATTGAACCCGAGGGGGAGGTCGTGGGAACCTCTGGTGTGTAGCCGAGCAGGACAGAAGTTGTGGGTAAGCTGGGGACTCCCCACTTGCCATCAGCGACTATAGTGGGAGGTAGTCTTATGATACTGAGCTCATAACCGGTGGGAGCTGATGCTAACTCTTGGTAAACGGTGTCAGAACTGAACTGAACTGTGGAACACCCAGCTGGTGTCACAGAACCCCGTGGTATGGAAAGCCCACATAACTGCTGTCAGATGTGGGGTGAGCAGCAGAGCATAGCAGGGGAAACAGAGAGCAGTATCTTCTCTTACGTTAGGAAATTCTAAAGCTTCTGGAACCAGTGCTGTGATTCATCTCCTCACTGTTCAGGGAAGGGCACTGAAGCCCAGAAACTCACATGCAAATCACAGCGACCATGACCATCACAGAGTGTGGCAGCTAATGCGTACGGAGCACCTACTGCGTGCCACTGAAATGCGTGCTCTTACTACATCTGATACTTATGTTTAGGTGCTGTTATCCCACTTCACCGATAAGGAGGCTGAGGTTCAGAGAGGTTAAGTAACTGGCTCAAGGTCACACAGCTGGCAGATGGCAAAACCAGCAGTCTGCTTCCAGAGTTCTTACCCTCAACCACTGGGACACCCTGCCTCTTACATAATTTACTGATATTTTTCACATAGTAGAACTCAATCAATTTTGATGCTTGGAATTTGTGGCCTTGCTGTCGTTTAGTTGCGAAGTTGCTTCCGACTCTTTGTGACCCCGTGGACTGCAGCCTACCAGCCTCCTGTCTATGAAATTTCCCAGGCAACAATATTGGAGTGGAGTGCCATTTCCTTCTCCAGGGATCTTCCTGACCCACGGATCAAACCTGCACCTCCTGCCTCTCCTGCACTGGCAGGTTCTTTACCACTGAGTCACCCGGGAAGCCCTAGCAGCCTTATGCTCAGAATAGAATCAGAGATGAGCACATCACCCAGTTTCAACACCGCCCACTGCCACCTTCTGCATCTCACTTCTTTCTTTGGAATTCCTAAGTGCTGAGTAATAAGAGATGGGAATACCAGACCACCTAACCTGCCTCTTGAGAAATCTGTATGCAGGTTAGGAAGCAACAGTCAGAACTGGACATGGAACAACAGACTGGTTCCAAATAGGAAAAGGAGTACGTCAAGGCTGTATATTGTCACCCTGCTTATTTAACTTATATGCAGAATACATCATGAGAAACGCTGGGCTGGAAGAAACACAAGCTGGAATCAAGATTTCCAGGAGAAATATCAACAACCTCAGATATGCAGATGACACCACCCTTATGGCAGAAAGTGAAGAGGAGCTAAAAAGCCTCTTGATGAAGGTGGAAGAGGAAAGCGAAAAAGTTGGCTTAAAGCTCAACATTCAGAAAACAAAGATCATGGCATCCGGTCCCATCACTTCATGGGAAATAGATGGGGAAACAGTGGAAACAGTGTCAGACTTTATTGTTGGGGGCTCCAAAATCACTGCAGATGGTGATTGCAGCCATGAAATTAGAAGACGCTTACTCCTTGGAAGAAAAGTTATGCCCAACCTAGAGAGTATATTCAAAAGCAAAGACATTACTTTGCCGACTAAGGTCCATCTAGTCAAGGCTATGGTTTTTCCTGAGGTCATGTATGGATGTGAGAGTTGGACTGTGAAGAAGGCTGAACGCCGAAAAATTGATGCTTTTGAACTGTGGTGTTGGAGAGGACTCTTGAGAGTCCCTTGGACTGCAAGGAGATCCAACCAGTCCATTCTGAAGGAGATCAGCCCTGGGATTTCTTTGGAAGGAATGATGCTAAAGCTGAAACTCCAGTACTTTGGCCACCTCATGCAAACAGTTGACTCACTGGAAAGGACTCTGATGCTGGGAGGGATTGGGGGCAGGAGGAGAAGGGGACGACAGAGGATGAGATGGCTGGATGGCATCACAGACTCAATGGATGCGAGTCTGAGTGAACTCCGGGAGTTGGTGATGGACAGGGAGGCCTGGCGTGCTGTGATTCATGGGGTCGCAAAGAGTCAGACCCAGCGACTGAGCGACTGAACTGAACAGGGTAATAAGTAAAATGCTTGATCTCCTCGAGTTCTCTCATCAATTCCATGAGATATGTATCATTATCCCCACTTTACAGATGAGAAAACTGAGGCTTAGAAAGCCACGTGACTTGCTCCAGGCCCCACAGCCAGTAAGTTGCAGGGCAGGGGTTTTAACTTTGGTCTGTTGGTCTCCAAAGAGCCCAGCCTCCCAGTGTTTCTATTCTGTTGCTTTTCACTTATTGTTGTAAATCCTCAGACTCTTCCAGGCGTCACACATCCCCAGAGAGACAAGTGCTGTTAAGTGTTGAATTGCTGAGATGCTGGAGTCCCAACCCCCAGTTCCTACAACCTCATTTGGAAATAGGGTCTCTGCCGAGGACCAAGTCAAGATGAGACTGGGGCTGTGCCCAGCCCCACGTGCCCGTGTCCATACAAAAGGGAGAGGCTTGGACCCAGAGACAGATGCTCACAGAAGGAAGATGCTGGGAAAACCAAGGGGAGCACTGTGTCGAAGCCAAAGAGTCCGAGGCCCCCGGGAGTCAAAGCAGAGGCAGGGGACAGTCTTTTTTCTCTACTTTTTAGGACTTGTTTTTATTTGATGGGGGCCAATTTTTTTAAGTCTTTATTGAATTTGTTACAATATTGTTTCTGTATTTTGTTTTGGTTTTTGGTCATGAGGCATGGGGGAGTCTTCACTCCCTGGCCAGGGATGGAACCTGCCACGCTTGCGTTGGAAGGCGAAGTCTGAACTGCTGGACCCCCAGGGAAGTCCCCAGGGAACATATTTTTTCACACACAGATCTCTCAGAAGATCCCCACCTTGCCCACGCCCTGAATCCCACTTCCAGCCCCAGCACAGTGAGACAGTCCACGGCTGTTGCTTGAGCCGTCCACTCTGCGGCGCTGTTTGCAGCCCCAGGGAGGACACACGTGCCTTCCACGCGGCTTCAGCCCTGGCATCTGTTTCCCCGTCACGAGGGCCAGCAGCCCTTCCCCATCCTCATCCCCAAGCTCAGGACGAGCAGCCCCCGGGACACTCACCTTCATCGTAGAGTTGAACGGTGCGGGTGGATATGATGACCGGCAGGCCGTTTTGACCACAGGCGTCCCCAGATGTGACCTGCAACAGAATGTGGGGCACTGTTAGCCAAGTTTCGGATGAGAAAAATCAGAAAAACTCAGGAAAGAAACTCAAGGCTGCAAGGGCGCCTCACGAATTAAACTCTCCACTTCTAGAACCCACCCGGCTTTCTATGACGCCTCAGAGAAGCCAATGCCCCGATCTGAAGGACTGGATTCCCGGGTTGACAGGAGCGTTGCTGGGTCTACGCCTGCTCTCAGCAAGCCCCGTGAGCCCGGGCAGGACAGACCCCTCTGCACAGGTGGGACTCCCGGGCCAAGGGGGCGCTGGTGCGACCGGCGAAGGGACAAGAGCAGGACGGGCTGGGCGGTTAACCCCCCCCCAGGGTCCCGCACACAAGCACAGCCTCCAGGCCACACTCTCCTCAGACTCAGGAAGTCGCCTGTGGCTAATTTTCTGCTCCACGCCCACCCCCTTCATTGAGCTGTTGCAACCCCTTTCCAGTTTTAGGCCACTGCTGGATTATTTTTTTCTCTTCTGTTATTTATTGCTGACATTTAAAAGGGTTACACATATATACGCATACAGGTATACTCACATGAAAAGAAAAAAAGATTGCAAAGAGAATATTTGCTACCCGATGTCATTTTCGTAATAAATGATCCCACTCATAATTGGCATTAACTGAATACTGATTATATGCTAAGTTCTCTGCATATCTTGTCTTATTTTGTTAACACTATTAGTAGCGTAATATATGTTAATAAGTGCAGAGAGAAAAAAAAGCTAGAAGACTACGCATCTTTTGGTAGACTTTACATTTTGGTAGCAGTTCTGTTTAAAAGAAGCTTGTGTTTGGAAGTTTCCTGGATACCGGAGTTGTGACAACCAAGAAACGTCTCCAGACACTGCGAGGGGCGAGGCAGAACCACGCACAGTTGAGAACCACCGGTCCAGACCCACCTGCACCCGTGCGCCGTGGACGGGAGTCAGTCACCATGGAGACGCAGGTTGCATGGGCCCCCTTCCCTGCGATTTCGGGCCCCTGAGAGCCTGCGCTTTTAACAGCTCCTCGATGGGTCTGCAGGTCTGCGTCCCCCTGAGCAACCCCGGCAGCCGCCGCCGCACCGCTCGGCCCCCGAGCCTCGGACAGGCTCCCGCTTCCGCCGTCACCCCGGCCCTCCCGACCAACAGCGACGCAGAGACCGTGACCACACCTCCGCGGGAGCGTCTGCTTCTGGGTCCCTCTCGTGGTCTTCAGCTCTCTGCGGAACGCTCATTTGGTTACCCATTGTTCCTGCAACAGAGAAAAAGAGAGACTCAGAAAATTAAAACCCAGGAGAAACAGGAGCCTCGCGTCTGCGTGCAAAACTAAGATGCAGAGACCTGCCCAGTCCCTGTGGGTGTGTTATCACAAGCCCAGGGCCACCAATGGCTCACGTCTGTCTTGAGGAATGAGGGAAGATTTGGGGCTCACGCATTCAGCAGCATTGAAGTCAAATGCAGGAGCTTCCCTGGTGGTCCAGCGGTTAGAACTCCACACTTGAGCTGCAGGGAGCACCGGTTCCGTCCCTGGTCGGGGAGCTAAGACCCCACAAGCTGTGTGGTGTGGCCAAAAAAAAGTGGAATAAAGAGTTTGGCGGTTTAGTCGCTAAGTCGTGTCCGACCCTTGTGCCCTCACGGACTGTAGCCCGCCAGGCTCCTCTGTCCACGGGATTCTCCAGACGGGAATATCGGAGTGGGTTGCCATTGCCTTCTCCAGAATAAAGAGTTTGGAACCTAAACAAGAGTGGGTATGTGCGTATGTGTAACTGATTCGCTGCTGCACAGCGGAGGCGACACATCACTGTAAGCCAGCTGTACCCCATAGACGTTCTCAAGCTGTATCTGTCTTTGGCTGTGCTGGGCCTCTGCTGCCGCATGGGCTTTTCTCCAGTTGTGGCTTCTCCCTGCAGAGACTTCTCGTGTGGCAAAGCGTGGGCTCCGGCGCATGCAGGCGTCGGCAGCTGTGGCTCGTGGGCTCGATACTTTCAGCTCCCTGTCTCTGGGCCCAGGCTCAGTAACTGTGGCACACAGGCTCAGTTGCTCTGGAGCGTGTGGGATCTTCTGGACCAGGGATGGGACTTGTGTTTCCTGCATTGGCTGGCGGGTTCTTTACCACTGAGCCACTAGGGAAGATCCCTAAAATTTCTTTCAAATGCAGTCCCAGTTTTCAACTGTCTTTCATTTCTGGGGGATTATTATCATCATGAAAAGCATATTCCATGTAGATACCATTTTCTTCCTTCTTAGCCAGTCACAGCTATTAGATCAAGGAGATTTTAGAATGGGGACAGTTAAAATGATACTTCTAATTTTTAATATTCTCTGATCCTCAAACTAAATTAAGTCCTCTGTTAAAGCCTCTTGTAGCACAGGCATTTTTTCATAGCACTTAGCACTACATGTTACATATGTATCTATCGTATATAATAGATATCTATATTTATATATACCTATTTGGCTATATTTTCATTCTGAGCACCAGCTTTGCACCATATGCTGAAGCAGACACCAGGGCTGCAGCTGTGAGTTAAACAGATGAGCCCCTTTGACTTCATGGAGTTGAAATCTGTTGGGTGGACACTCAGTAACAGTAAATCCACACATCAGGCCATGTCTGATAGCTCAAGGCAGCACGTGCAGTGGTGGTGAGCACAGAGCAGGAACAGGACGACCTGGGCTTGAACGCTCTCCCTGCCCCTCGCTGCTGTGTGTCCTTGGATGAGTTAGTTAGCCTCTCTGTGCCTCACAGGGCTGCCACAAGCACACACTGAGTTAATGCTTGTAAGGTGGTTAGAACAATGCGTGGCTCTGTATAAGCAATGTAGAGGTGTCTGCTAATCCAAGCACGTACGGTTCAATGCTGCGAACAAGAAGGTAATAGGTAACATATCTATTATCATATATGAACATTAACCGGGGCACAGAAGCGGGCAGGAAGCGGCAACACTGGGTAGGATGGTTCTGGAATGAAGCACAGCTGATCCAGAGTTAACTCTGAGGGCGATACAGCACATTTAGCTTCCATCTCCCTTCCCCATTAGCTGTAAGGCCCGTGAGGGCAGGGACTGTCTCTCTTTACCCACCATCGTAGCTCAGCACTGCGTCTGCACTGGTCAGGTGTCAAATTGTAACTTATTAGTTGGGCGGAGGGAATAATTATTTGTAGCCATCCCTCACCCCGCAGCACTGAACTAGGCCCTGACGCACGTTATCTCCACGTTATCCCTAAACCCTTCAAGAGCCTCGTGACAACTCTAACGACGATAGTGCACAGCTGCTCACACGTCCTCAGCCCCAAGCGCTGCTTTCCCAGAGCGTGCCCTGCGCCGTCCTGCATGGCCCTGCACGCCCGCGGAGACAGGCTTGCTGTCCTGCCACTCCAGCCGAGAGGAAGCTGAGTCTCGAGGAGGTAAAAGCACCTTCCAAAGGTCAGCTGGTTAAAGATGGCAGAGGGAGATTCCCCACAGGCTGCCGCTGCCCCAGCCTCTGGAATGTTCCCCGCAGAATCCCCTTCCCCTGGAAAGGAGGGAACTGAGTCTCCCGAACGCGCCCAGGACACACATCCAGAGCAGGGCCCCGCGAGGTCTTGGCCCGGAGGATGTCAGCTTCCAGAGGTGGGGCTCCTTCAGCCCCTCTCCGCTGCCTGACTAGTGAAAAGCTGCTTTTTCACGCACACAGTGATTCCAATGTAGCCCTTCTCCAAAGACCTGGCTGCCGACTCATCAGCCTGCTGGCTTTTGGAATAACAGCCAGGGATTTTAATTTCTGGCCAAACGCAGCCAATGCCTCTCCAAGGATATCCACGGGAGGAGACTTGAGTAATCAAATTTGGGAGGCCACAAAAGGGTTTTCTTGGGGGAACCTGGTAGATATCAGAATCAGGATTTTATATATTAACAACAGGTCATTACAATAGGTAATAAAGCCGGGCAGTGCTAAAGCATACAGGAGCCCAATTACGCTGCAGTATCTTCTTTTATAAAGTCCCAGATATGCATACTCCCAAGAGGCCATCGCCTCATCTATAAATGGGATACTGCGAAAATAATATTGGATATTCAAGGCCAGGGCCAGCAAATGACAGCTGGGGAAAAAACCCAGTCCACCGCCTGTTTCAGGCTGGCCTGTGTGCTAATGGATTTTACACTTATAAAGGGTTGGGGAAAAAAAATCAGAAGAATCAGAGTGTGACACATGAGAATTATATGAAATTCAAATTGTGGTATCCATAAATAAAATTCTATTGGAAGACAGCCATGCCATTCATTTATCTATAGTCTACCTACAGATGCTTTCATGTACTGAGGCAGAGCTGAGGAGTATCAACAGAGACCATATGGCCTGCAAAGCCTAAGATATTTACTGTCTGGCCTTTTCTAGAAAGTTTATAGGTTTTGCTCAACATCAGCCTCGGTAACATATACTCATTTTGCAAATAATGAGATTGAAGCAGCTGAGAGATTAAGTGTTGCCCAAATTAAGACTGACCAGGAACGGAACCCACTGTGTATAAAAATAATGACAAGGCTAACGACCTTAGTAATGACGAGACAGTAATCGCAGCGGCTTCTCTGGTGGCTCAGTGGTAAAGAACCTGCCTGCCGGTGCAGAAGACATGGATCTGATCCCAGGTCCAGGAAGCTCCCACGTGCCTTGGAGCAGCTAAGCCCGTGCGCCACAGCCGCTGCGGCGTGGGCTGTAGAGCCGGGAGCAGCAACTCCTGGGCCCACGAGCTGCAGCCCTGGGAGCCCTCGGCCCGAGCGCCCGTGGCTGCAACAGGGCGCCTCCGCAGCGAGGAGAGGAGCGCCTGCGCTGCATCTGGAGAGCAGGCCCCTCTGGCAGCCTGAGAAAAGCTTCGCACAGCAAGAGACACCCGGCACAGCTTCAACAAATAACGTTATGTTTGAACGATAGTAATGTTAATAAAAATAACGTTGTCGTTTAGTTGCTAAATCACGTGTTAGTCGCTGTCATGTCTGACTCTTTGTAACTGCATGCACAGTAGCCGCCAGGCTCCTCTGTCCATGGGATTCTCCATGCCTTTCCCCAGGGGATCTTCCCGACCCAGAGATGGAACCTGTGTCTTTTGCTTTGGCAGGAGGACCCTTTACTGCTGAGCCACCAGGGATGCCCCGATATAATAATGACGACAAATTTGGTGAGTGCTCATCACCTGCTGGGAAACTATCCTGAGAGCTCCACGTGCTGTAAATCAATTTCCTCCTTACAACAAATCCACAAGGCAGAGGTCATCGTTCCAATTTTACAGATGAGAAAACTGAAACTCGTAGGTTAAACGCCTCAACCAAGGCCACTTGCAAAAATGCAAACACAGTAGGTGATGTCTCCATCTAAATCTAGCTTTTAACAAAATTAAAAATAATTTACCAGTGGGCTTACACACTTTCAGAGCTCCTATTTTTCAATTCACATTTAATCCAATTTGGGAGGTAATGTCAATTAAAATGTTTGAGGTTATGAAAAATCTTTGCCCTGAGAGAGCTGCGGTGTGTGCAGACCCGACAGAAACTTTCCACCCGCAAGAGCCTGGGCTCCGTAGCCCGACCATTGCAGGTTCTAAGGCGCCTGTCCGGCAGTGTCGAGGCCTAATAGCCTGAAAGAAGGAAAATCCATTTGCACGTCTTTTGCAGGGACAACTTGGACTCAGATAACATTGGTTTCCGCCAGCAGTTACAACATAAGTCTTGTGAAATTGCTTCTGCCTTTCCAATTTCGCAAGCGGCCAGATTTCCATGCGACGAAAACAAACGGTCACTGCCACCTATCGGTCAACGTCAGTATTGGTCGAAACAAACGTTGGGCCTGCGGTGCCTGTGTGCTCGGTTCTGTCCGACTCTGCGGCCCCGTGGAGGCAGCCCACCAGTCAGGCCGAAATGTCTGCGGTCGTCAGAGGAAAGGCTTTCACGTTCAGCAATTGCACCTTTCGTTAAAGGTTTGCGTGAGCGTGGCAAGTCCTTTTCTGCCCCAAAGGTGTTGCTGCTGTTTTTAGTCGCTCAGTCATGTCTGACTCTTGGCGACCCCGTGGACTGTAGCCCACCAGGCTCCTCTGTCCATGGGATTCTCCAGGCAAGACACTGGAGTGGACTGCCGTGCCCTCCTCCAGGGGATCTTCCCGACCCAGGGATCGAACCTGCGTCTCCCACACTGCAGGCAGGTTCTTTACCATCTGAGCCACCAGGGACGCCCGCCCCAAAGATGGTGCAACTGATAAGGAAGTAATGTTGATCCCAGCTGACTGGGGACGCGCCAGTGCTGAGACCTCTAGGTAGAGAGCAGTGCCATCAAATAAGGGGGTGGGTCCTGGGGGCTGAACCCCAGGTGCGAGTCCCCACTCAGCCACCCACTGAATGAGTGACACCGGGCAAGTTACCTAGCCTCACAGGGCCTCAGCTTCCTCTTCTGTAAAATGGGGAAAATAAGGGCACACACTCCAGAGGCTGCTGTGAGAGTTCCAGGCACTGATACCCGTAGAAGGTGCCCCAAATAGGGAGTGGCACGTGGTGAAGGGGTGCCCTGAGGGTGTTCTTCGTGATTAGAAGTATCACCACGGTCATCACTGATACTTTCAGAGCTGTATGATACAAGCAGCTAAAGAACTTGGCGGCGCTTCTGATTTCCGTGATCACCTCACACAGTCGGGCCGGGATCCTGGATCTGTATTTTCAGCAAGGGCACACAGGTATGGGGGCCTGTGATGGAGAGCAACCCCCAGGATGTCCTGGGGATGAGGACCTTCTGGGGAGGCGGACCTCTCCTGTTACAGCCAGGGAAGTCCCAGGCAAGCCAGGATGAGCTGATCACCCTGAAAGCCGTGTCAGGGACTCTGTGTGGCAGAACCCTTTTTATCCCCATTTAGCAGATGGCAAAACTGAGGCTGCAGGTGGTCCAGACTGGACCATTCCGATCTGTGGTGAAGCTTCCTCCAGTCTCCAACAAAGGAGAAGAATAAATCAGATGATGAGTTTTCTCCATCAAGAAAAACATATTCTTTGAAAGAGCTCGGTTTTTATTTTGGGAAAAAAAAAAAAATGAAGGTGGTACAAAACGCCCTTTCATGACCTGATGGTGTGCGTAGTTTTGTTCTTAAGAACGTTCTCCTTTAATCTGACATTAAACACACGTGTCCATACAGCAGAGAGGTTTGTTTCTGAAATTAGCCTCAGGGGCCTAGCAATTGGAAGACGTGGGCTAGGCCTTTGGCTGGGGGGTCATTCAGAGGGGAAGGTCTCCTTACTTTCCATTTCCTAGCTCTGTTATTGAGGCCAGTCTTGACACTGTTACACATTCCAACCCCCACAGGAGATTTCAATCCTCACATCCAGGCCCCGCCAGACCCATCCCATCAGAGCCCCTGGCCGGGGCCCGGGCATCAGAATATTTCCAGGATCTCCGGGCGACTTCCACGACAGTGAGGGCTGAGAGGTGCCATCCTGGACATTTTGGGCCAGGGACTCCCCCAGATGCTGGCTCCCCTGGTACGTAGAACCAGGGTCCGGATTCTCAGAGAGAAGGGCATTGACTTTCAATGTCCACAAATCACAGCCATCTCAGCGAGTCTGAAAATGTTTGGAACCCTTTCAAAGCACTCTTTTTTTTTTCTGGCTGAACTGTCCACGTGACATGCAGGATTTGTTTCCCGACCAAGGATCGAACACAGACCGTGGCAGCGATGGTGGCAATCCTGACTACGAGGCCGGCGGGGGCTCCCGAGGCAGGCGTTGTTAGTGTCCCCATGTTACAGGTGCATCGCGTGAGTCCAGAGAGCCTGAATTCCTTGCCTAAGACCGTGCTGTGAGCTGAATTATGTTCCCCTACAAATTCACATGTAGAAACCCTAACCCAGCATGACTGTATTTAGAGACAGATTAGAGGAAGTTACAAGGGTGGGGCTCTAATCCTAAGGATTAGCAGCCTTATAAGAGAAAACGCCCAAGAGCTTGCTTTCTCTCTCTACCATGTGAGGACCCCACAAGAGGTCAGAGGTGTGAGGGCTGCAAGGGAGGAAAAGAACTTCCACCAAAACCAGAAATAGTTAGGATCTTCATCTTGGATTTATTAGCCTCCAGGGTTGTGGGAAAACAAATATCTGTTGTTCGAGTCACCCAGTCTATGGGTGTTTATTTTTTTGTTACACTGCTTGAGCTGACATACAGACCATCAGCCAGTAAGAGGGAGCATCAGGACTCAGCCCTCAGCAGCCTGGCTCCACAGGTCAAGCTCTGAACTTTCTCTTACTCCAACTGTCTCCTCTACCATATAAGTTATGTTAAATTTTATTAAGTATTTGCATATAATGTAATACAACATAGGCTATAAAATTTTTATTGCATATCTGTTTTTGCAATGAGAAATCAAAATCGTAACTAGTCAAGGAACATAGCCAGATCTAAAGTGAACAACAAATTGAAAAGTCATCAATAGTCTTCGGGAAGGTTTAGCCCAGGGGCTTGGCAGCAGTCAGATGAGAAGAGTGCTAGTTTTCACTGTTCATTTCTCCTATTACTGCTGTAATCACCTCAGCTCTGTTTGACCCACACGTGACCTGGCCATTCAGGGAGTTTCCTTTGCATCTCTCCTCGTTTACTCCAGGGACTGGTGTTCATCGGCCTCCTTTAATGTAATTAATCAATTAATCAATTTTAGAGGGTTTTAACTGAATGACTTTGACATGTAACATTTATAAGCTTAAGGTGCAACATGTTGTACTTTGATACTCTTATATAGTGTATTGTGGTTGCCAATACAGTAATATTTACCATATGATGCAGTTAAATGTCTGCATTGGTTTCCTGAGCCCTCAGTCTCCAGGCTGCCACTCCTTACAGTCCCTTCCCTTAAACACCCTTCCTCTGTCCCCGCCCACTCCTCCGCCACTGACTCCTCATTGAGCTTCAAGTTAACGATACGTCCTCCTTCGCCAAACAGATCAAACACCGAACGTGGTACCAGCTGCCCTAGAGAAAGAGCGTTTCGACAGCAGCCTTGCTAGCAGTTAAATGACTCTCAGATGGAGGAGGAAGTCCTCAAAGGGCGCAGTGGTGACAGAATTCGTCACTGGGTAAACGGAAACACCTTTGACCAATGCAGTGGAATGTAGGCAAACTGGGGCCCCTTCTCACCACACGCTGAGGGCGGTGCCAACAGGAGCAGGCTGGCACGCCCAGCAGAACAAGCCCTCTGCCCCCAGCTCCAGAGGCAGCGCCAAGGCGAGTGACGGGAGCAGACGTGCCGGGCCCCGCGGTCCTGCACTGCTGGAACACGGGCTGCTGTGTGCAGAGAGGGCTGAAGGCCGTTCCTCTCTGCGCCCCAGCCCTGCGCCCTGGTATGTGTGGGTTCAGGGCAAGGGCCTGCTTATCAAAGCGCTGCTGAGTGTTTGAGTAGATCTGGGAACTGAGGTCCTGCTGTTGGAATGCTCTCCTGTGTTTGCATGCCGTTACCCATTGCCGTTCCTAGAAGGCTTGGACCTCAGGGTCTTATCCCGAGTGTTGCCCCAAACATCTTTAGGCTAATAGTGATGGCAGGTATCATCAGCTGCAGCCTTACCATGGGCGCTTGGCAGGGTCAGGAGTGGGCTGGGGCAGGAGAGGCGTCAGGGCCCACAGCGCAAGGAGGCGACCCCTTCGAGGCTGGGCAGGTGCGGTGGGCACCTCAGAGTGCGTGCTCCCCCACACTGCCCCTGCAAGGCGCCCAGCGTGGGCACTTGACTTCCGTTGTTTCCGTTTTCTCTTACAGCAGCCTGTTATCCCCAAATTGCGCCGATAAAGAGACTGAGGCTTAATGATGCAAGCCCTTCACCCTGAGAACGTAAACTCCTTGGGGGCAGGTACCCCACTTATCCTGCTTGCACAGAGTGTGCCCTCAAGTTATATCTGCTGATTTAATGGATAAAGGAGAGTAAAGTAACCCTGATCAGATAGAAAGTTCTGGTGAGGCAGAGCTAAGGTTGATCCTGGTTCCACAGGACTAAGGCATTCAGACCCTTCAGGCTGCCCAGCCCAGCCCAGCTCTGGGCGGGAGAAGCTGCTGACACGGTGACTCCACGAATGTTTGAGCCGCCAGCGGCTCGGGTGGGCCTGCAGGAGCAGCCCCGCCCCCCCCCCGGGCCTTTCCCAGACTTCCCTGTGCATCCCCATCGCCACCAGAAGCCAGCCAGGATGGGCTCACCCAGGCCCGGTTCTCTCCTGAAGCACATGCCTTCCCTGCAAAGACAACCCTTCTTGAGTTTCAGAACCCTTTGGGAAAAAACAGCCTCCCTGATTTGGGACTCCTTCAAGCAAAATCCATGTTTGCAGGGCCCTCCTTTACTTTTTATTTAGGGGCAGAGCTGTACGGCTTCCCAGGTGGCTCCTTGGTAAAGAATCTGCTTGCTAATGCAGGAGACACAGGTTCAATCCCTGGGTCTGAGAGATTCCCCTGGAGAAGGAAAGGGCAGCCCACTCCAGTGTTCTTGCCTGGGAAATCCCATGGACAGAGGAGCCTCGCGGGGTACAGTCCATGGGGTCACAAAGAGTCTGACAGGACTGAGTGACAGAGCGTGCGTGTGCATGCGCA
>SJYF01000037.1:1818328-1831561 GCA_006410515.1 Procapra przewalskii | reverse complement strand
GACAATATACAGCCTTGACGTACTCCTTTTCCTATTTGGAACCAGTCTGTTGTTCCATGTCCAGTTCTGACTGTTGCTTCCTAACCTGCATACAGATTTCTCAAGAGGCAGGTGTGGTGGTCTGGTATTCCCATCTCTTTCAGAATTTTCCAAAGTTTATTGTGATCCACACAGTGAAAGGCTTTGGCATAGTCGATAAAGCAGAAATAGATGTTTTTCTGGAACTCTCTTGACCAAATCTCTGGAATAAGATTGTGCTAAAATGCGCAGCAGCAGGAACATCACACAGGATGAGCAGGGGCTGGAACTGCACCCACCTGGCGGAGGCATCTGACGAGGCCTAATCAGAAAGCACAAGTGCCGCCCCGTGTCCCAGCAGCGCAGTGACATCCGGGAGGAGCCCTCGCACCGAGCACATGGACCTTGACAGCAGGGCAACGTGAGAGCGTGAGAACTGGACACAAACCGAAGGCCCAGCAGCGAGATGACCGGTTACAGATCGGGACAAAGTCATTCAACGGAACCTTACACCGACATTAAAATAAGTGAGCGGGAGCCCAAATGAACTGTATCAGCAAGGCAAGATCTCAAGAGCATTCTGTTGAATAAAGAGCAAATTACAGAAAGACACGTGAAACAATACCACGTATTATGGATATGTGCATAGAAGGCAATGGCACCCCACTCCGGTCCTCTTGCCTGGAAAGTCCCATGGATGGAGGAGCCTGGGGTGCTGCAGTCCATGGGGTCGTGAAGAGTCGGACACGACTGAGCAATTCCCCTTTCGCTTTTCACTTTCATGCACTGGCGAAGGAAATGGCAACCCACCCAGTGTTCTTGCCTGGAGAATCCCAGGGACAGGGAGCCTGGTGGGCTGCCGTCTCTGGGGTTGCACAGAGTCGGACACGCCTGAAGCTCCTCAGCAGCATGGGTGGTGAGCATAAAGCATGTCTGGCAGTAACGGATGCCACAGTCAGGAGAGCCACCGTCTCTGAGCAAAGAGGAAGGAGGGACTCCTTACCGTTTAGTCGCTAAGTCATGTCCAGCTCTTTGCGGCCCTGTGGACTGGAGCCCAGCAGGCTCCTCTGTCCCTGGGGTTCTCCAGGCAAGGGTCCTGGGGTGGGGTTCCATTTCCTCCTCCAGGCCACCTTCCCCACCCAGAGATCGAACCCACATCTTCTGCATTGCAAGCGCCTTCTTTACCCGAGCCACTGGCGGAGCCCAAAGAGGGAAACAGTTCAGGTCTGTCTGTGTTATTTTATTTCTCAGAAAAGTATTAGGGCCTAAACGACAACGTTAAGATCTGACCAAGCTGGGTGGTGAATGCCCGCCCTTCTGTGTGCTTGAAATGGTTCAGAAATTTAAGCTCGTGTCTGTTACGGGTTTCGTCCGTTCCCTCTCCCCTTTCCTGTGTCTTACAGATAAAAGTGTCGGGACTGTAAGACGCCTCGTCACTTATGCTGAGATGTGCGTTTTTCTGAGCAGCAGTTTCTTCCTGCTTTGAGGGCTCTGTGAAAGGTTCGGGGTTGATGGATTTCAGTTCCGAGCGCTGGAACTTGCTTTCCGCTGGGCGAGGAGGAGAGGTCATGAAGCGCGCCCTGCGTGCGGTCGGGCTGGGTTACTCATTGCCTGCGGCGGCCCTGGGGCTGCGTCCCCTCCTCGAGCTGTGCGCGGCGCCCTGGGGACGGCAGCGGGCGAGGGGCCGCGGGCCGCCGGCCCCCGGGCCGGGTCCCCAGCGTCGCTGCCCGCCTCACGCAGCAGTGTCTCCGCCGCTCGCCCCAGCCAGCCCACGGGAGGACGAGACCCACAGAGAGAATCAGGCCTGGCGGAGTCACTCCTGACCTCCTGCGGGAGGTTCAGGGAGGCCGAGGAGGTGTGCGACCTTCCAGTTAAAGTGTGACTTCACAAGAGGGGCAAGTGCGGCGTCAAGTTCACGGCCGAGATCAGTGTCAACGGGGACAAGACCACGGGTGTGTGTGTGAGTGAGTCAAGCAGTGCATTACAATATGTGTGTGAAATGCAAAGCAGATAATGGTGTACACAATTTCTTGTAAGTTACGGACTCAGCACCCTGTGAAACATGAAATGTATAGCCCTGAACTGATTCAGCAAAGACAGGGAGGGCCACTATATTCCTTGAAGGGCTTATCTTCCCAGGAAGCCAGGTGGAAACTCTAAACAGTTCTACTCTTGTGGATGGATTTGTGGTGGGTTGGGTTAAAAAATTGTTTTTGAATTTTATTGCAATAAGAACACGTCACGTGAGATCCACCAACTTACCAGAATTTCAGTGTGTAAGGCTGTGCTGTTATCTCTAGACCCCATGCTGTACAGCACATTCAAGAAGTTACTCATCTTACATAATGGGCACACCCTTCAGCAACTGGCCACCACCATCCTATCCTTTGCTCTGTGAGCTTAATTAGGTTGAAGCTGTCATCCAGGTGGATCATGCCTATATGGACCCTGTAACGGCTTCTTTCACTTGGCACAGTGTCCTCAGGGTTCAGCCACATTTCTGCACTTGGCAGGATTTCCTTCTTTTAAAGGCCAAATAACATTCTGCTGTGTGTATATGTGGGAGAAGGCAATGGCCCCCCACTCCAGTGCTCTTGCCTGGAGAATCCCAGGGCCGGGGGAGCCTGGTGGGCTGCCGTCTCTGGGGCCGCAGAGTCGGACACGACTGACACGAATGAGCAGCAGCAGCAGCCGTGTGTATATGTGGAGTTTTCTTGGTCCATGCATTCATTCAGGCACTTTTGAAAGAAACTTCGACTTTCTATTTTGAAAATCTCAAACTGCAAACATGCTGGAAAAGGACGTTCTGTGAACACCAGGAATGCCGTTTTCACCTCTCGCCCATGTTCTTCTAATTCACTGTTTGCCACGTCTCCTGTTCCTGTCTCTGAGACCATGTATTGTGTCGCACGTACTGTGCATATTAATATAATGTGTGCGCGCGCACTCAGCCGTGTCAGACTCTCTGCAACCCCACGGACTGTAGCCCGCCAGGCTCCCCTGCCTATGGGATTATCCTGGCAAGAATGCTCGAGCAGGTTGCCATTTCCTTCTCCAGGGGGTCTTCCTGACCCAGGGGATGAACCCACGTCTCTGGCACCTCCTGCACTGGCAGGCAAACTCTCTACCACTGCACCACCTGGGAAGCCCCTGATATGGTCTGTGCGTGCGTGCTGAGTCACTTCAGTCATATCCCACTCTTTGCAACCATTTGGACTGTAGCTCACCAGGCTCCTCTGTCCATGGGATTCTCCAAGCAAGAATACTGGAGTGAGTTGCCATACCCTTCTCCAGGGGATCTTCCCAACCCAGGGACTGAGCCCGCTTCTCTGACGTCTCCTGCATTGGCAGGTGGGTTCTTTACCACTAGCGCCACCTGGCACCACCTAGCACCCAGTGTAGTATACACAAACGTTATTTCTCTGCAAAATTATTTGAGAGCAAATTGCAGACATCACGCCATTTTACTTCTAAAACCCTCAACAAATATCGCCCATGAACAAGAGGTTTCTCTCACACAAGAACACAGTCAGGGTTGCCTGCAAGAGAAATCTGCACCGGATTTAGAAGAGGGAAGTGAAGAAACCCTGACTGGAGAGGCCTCACTCTGCTCCCGCTGTTCCGTGAGAGACCCCTCTTCCAGGCCTCTCGCCCGGGTTCCGCTTCACTAATCAAGCCCCGAGTGGCACAGGCTGAACCCCAGCTTCTGTCTCTTGGGGCCTCCCAGTCTTTTCCAAGTTTTAGGGAGAAGGCCATTCCTTCCAGGTAAGTTTATAAGCTGACTGATCAGTCTCTTTGCTGGGACCAATTACGCTTACATGAAGGCTTTTCAAAGGGTTGAACTTTTCTCTCTGAGTTTTCTACCTGTTTGGTGAGAGAACAGTTCTTAATTGTTTGCCTCAAAGGCTAGCAGATGTCACTGGGTTTTGTAACACGTGAACCCAGTGACTGCGGTGAGGTGACGGGGTTCAGCCTGCAATCCCTGGCAGACCTCCAGGTCCCTGTGTGGGGCCTGTAACCTTTGAGTGAGTTCCTGAGATTAAAGTTTAGTCCCAGTGTGAGGCCAGCTCTAAAGAATCCTAGCTTTTTACACTGATGAGAAAAAGAGACCCGGGGGAGGGAGAGAAGAGGCCACTCGTGATGTGGGCCCGGGGAACAGGGGGAGGCGGCTGCTGGGTTTGTGGCAGTTAAGGGCTCTGTGGCCAGCCATAGCCAGACCTGGATCGCAGGAACACTGGTTACCGCTGTATAACTAGAAGCAGGGCTTCCCAGGTGGCTCAGTGATACAGAATCTGCCTGCCAGTGCAGGACATGCAAGAGACGTGGGTTCGTTCCCTGGGTCAGCAACATGCCTCGGAGGAGGAAATGGTATTCTTGCCTGGAGAATCCCGTGGACAGAGGAGCTGGGCGGGCCACCGTCCACGGAGTCACACGGGCACGACTTAGAGATGAGGCGGTGACAGCTGGAAGCGGCTCACAGCATGCCTGCGAGTCTCAGTGTTCCGATTTATGACATGGTGGGATAATCCCTTTCTCAAATGGTTTGCAAAGATCAAACGGAACCGTGTGTGGAGGACTCAGCCTGGCATGCTGACCCAGGTGACCTCCGGCAAGTCATTCAGCTGTTTAGTGCCTCATCTGTAGTTTGCTCAGACCTGTTAGTTTGCTCATCTGTAAAATGGAGCCATCGATAGCATCCACTCCCGATATTTTCACGAACATTGAATAAGTAGATAGTAGTGTGGCTAGGACGGCGAACATTAGATTCAGATTTTGGCTCCAACATTTCACTGCTGTGTGGCCTTGCAAAAGTTACTTAACATCTCTGAGTCCATTACTGGTTCTCATTAAAAAAAAAGCATGATGGAATTCCCTGGTAGTCTGGTGGCTGGGACTTTGGGGTTTCACTGCTGAGGGCACAGGTTCAAGCCCCGGCTGGGGACTAAGGTCCTGCCGGCCCCGTGGTGCGCTGAGGGTGTCAAGCAGGTGACAGAGGCTAGTGCTCCTGGTTTTCAGTAAATACGGCTGCTATGGTCACTGCCCTTGTCTTGATGGTTAGACTCCTCCAGGGTCTGAGCTCAGGGCATTGCATGGTTAGTGGTTCTTAACTCTCGCAGCCATCTTGCGGGGCCGGCGCCGTCGGGCGGGGCAGGCGCCCTCCTGAGGGGCAGCTGTCATTTTATACTCTTGCCCCCCTGATGGAGAAGTCACAGAAAGGTGGATCAGGGTCANNNGTCGTTTGCTCATCTCTGGGCTGGGGAGCTGAGCCCCTCACCACTGTGCTTTCAGTAACTTTTTCTAGGAACCGGATCTCTGCAGGATAAATGAGCAGGGCAGCTCACTCCCTCCCTGTCTCTCTCACTGAGTGCTTGATAAAGGCTGAGCATCCTGGGGTTTGAGTGCCTACCATGGGCAGGCTGCAGGCTGTCTCTCGGACGTGTCTGAAAAGCCATAAAGGAGAGGGCGGGCTCTCTGTGTTGGGGTGCAGGGCCTTTGGGGGCACCGCCTCATCTCCTTGTTGCTCGAAGGTTCCTGCATCAACAGTGGGAGTGCTGAGAGCTGCTCAGAGGGAAACGCAAACCCAGCCTTTGTTAGTCCCGAAGCAAGGCTGCAAGAAATCCTGCTCTTTAACAGTGGAGGAGAACATTACAAGAGCTCGGGCGCTTTTTCTGAGGTTTCAGTGGAAACACACACATCCGTGAGCATGCCTGTTGCTAACTGCTAGGGAAATGAGACCGACTCTAGAGGACGAGGCATCTTTCTTCTCTGGCGACTGTTGGGGAGTGAGGAGCAGACGCTCGGGGCACTGAGCCATGTTTCAGGACATGAGATGTGCGGATGCGGGGCTCTTCTCTTACAGAATTTCGCAGCTGAAGAAATCTATAGACAGACTTTTACTTATTCAACTGTTTTTTTCTTTTTCATTTTGGAGGGGCAGGAATGGAGACTGGAGTTAAAAGAAGGACTTGCGCCTGGGCCTTTAACACATGCTAACCCCACAAGGGCGTAGAAGTGAGGCAAGAGTGTCAGCGAGTAAAAGAGACCGGTGGGAGGCCACGGGAGATGGTGGAGCACACGGCAAACCAGAGAGGACCTGACCTCCTCAGAGGGGGTTCCGTTACCAGGCCGCACGGACAATGCCGCGGGAACTGCTTTCCAACAGAAGTGGAGATCCCAGGTTGGAGAATGGAACCTCCCGAGTTTTAAAATCGTTGGTGAATTCAAAAGTTTAAGACACACCCTACAAGCCAAGCAAAACCTCCCTGAGGCCCTCAGTTGGCTCAGGGCCTGCCTGTTTGTGACCCGGGTTGCAGAATCTTTCAGCGCCCCACACATTTCCTGACAGCAGGGCCCCCCGTCTCGCTTCCTGTCAAGTGTTGCTTTCTTCCAAGGCTGCCCTGTTTACTTAGGTCAGCCCCCCTTGGTGTGATGATTTCCTTACTTCTTCATTCTGAATCAGGACCTCAAATGAAGGCAATGTTTTACTTGTGTTTCCTGCCTACCATTCACCTCCCTGTGCTTGCTCAGCCATAAATTCAGGAACCACGAGGAAAGCTATCAAGATTAAAGAATGTTTTAAACGCTCATCCCACCCCTCGCTTTTATTAAAGAATCTTTTTATAGTAAACTAGAGAGAGGACGTTCAGAGTCCGGGCTCAGAAGGTGCAGCTTTTTGCTTAGCAAAGTTCAAAAATAGAGCAAAAAATACACCTTGGTAAACCATTAATATCCAAATACTACTCTTTCCTCCATGAAAGCAGCCACTGGAACCATCTCCACCTCTGAACTTGGAACAAGACATGGCCTGCAAGGCTGGCTTTTCATTTTTCACACACTGTTGATTCTGTGTCTTGATTCCACCCTTGCATCTTGAAGGCAACAACCAGAAAAATAGCCGTGCGACACCCAGCTGGGCTGTAAGTCTTTCTCCTGGATTTCCGAGCAGACTCGGAGAGCGAGCCAGGGATGAGTCATGAACCTGTGGATTTCTGTTTCAGGTTCAGTCTTTCATTTAAGGCGAGGCAGTTTCCCCAGATTATTGTTTTTCCTCTTTGGTGAACAAATGTGTTTACTTTAAAACACTCATCAATAAAGTCATTAAGCAGACGACATCTATCAAAGAAATGCTAAGCTAGTTTCTATGCTTCAAACCGTTTCAGAAAGACACATCATAACTGAAGAACTGGGGATAGAAATGTGAGTTTTCACTGAAGAAAGTGTGGGTGACCAGTTAGACACACCAGTTACACACTTGTACACACAGATACACACTCCCAGACCCAGCGGTGCACAAACATCTCGCGTGACGGTCACGTTAGTTCGGTTCCCGGTTGGAGCTTCTGTCGCGTGTGGCTCTAGTCAACTTCTTGCCCAACTTCTGTTTCTTATCAGGAAACCGTAGGTGATGAGTCCCTCCTGTGGAAAGCTGTGGGGATTAAATGATGTAACACGTGTCGCTCTTTCTAGCACAGTGTCTGGTCCATAAACAAAATCCAGCAGTCAGTTCAGTTCAGGCACTCAGTCGTGGCCGACTCTTGCGGACCCCATGAGTCGCAGCACGCCAGGCCTCCCGTCCATCACCGACTCCTGGAGTCCACGCAGACTCGCGCGCATCAGGTCCGCGATGAGTATAAAGAACACTAGAGCCACTTACATTTCCACGGCTGATGTTTCTATGGGCACCTTGCTTCCAAGCGCTAAATAACAGACAGGATGATTCCAGAGCCCGACTCCTTCCACCAGAGCCTGTGAGCCGGCGATGGTGGCGGTTTGCTCTCTGAGTTGCATCTGACTCTGCCACCGTGTGCTGTAGCCCGCCAGGCTCCTCCGTCCGTGGGATTTCCCCAGCAAGGAGACTGGAGCGAG
Organism: Procapra przewalskii; assembly: GCA_006410515.1. NCBI lineage: Eukaryota > Metazoa > Chordata > Mammalia > Artiodactyla > Bovidae > Procapra > Procapra przewalskii. Next base: position 1,823,677 of record SJYF01000037.1, on the reverse strand, counting down.
CTGCCATCACCTTCTCCAGGGGCGCTTCTTGGCCCAGGGGTTGAACCTGAGTTTTCTGCACTGTGGCTTCCCTGGGGGCTCAGCTGCTGAAGAATCCGCCTGCAGTGCGGGAGACCTGGGTTTGATCCCTGGGTCGGGAAGATCCCCTGGAGAAGGGAAAGGCTACGCACTCCAGTCTTCTGGCCTGGAAAATTTCATGGACTGTATGGGGTCGCAGAGAGTCGGACACGACTGAGCAACTTTCACTTTCTCCTGCATTGTAGGCATATTCTTTACTGATTGAACTACCTGGGAACCAAGAATAAATTCGTATCCCACGTTACACTGGGAGAGAGAAACAGTGGACTGTGGACAATGCTTGTCTCATTAAATGTGAACTTGTTGTGCCTATGAAGACCCATCTCCCTAGCTGTGTATGTCTGTAGAGAATATACTCTGTGAAACGACGGTGGGGAGACAGAATATCTTTGTCGGGGGAGACAGAGTATCTTTGTCTGGGGACATCGAAGATCCAAGGGAGGAAACCCAGTTTCTGGGGATATTAGGTGAATTTTGCAGGCAGCTGTTGCTCGTGAGATTTTACATAAGCTGTACCTACGAAGCCCAGGAAAGTATGCTAAATAACCTGGTAGCCTAAGCAACAGATAACCCAGATTCTGTTTCTCCTTTGTTGAGTCTAAATTCTCTTCAGTTTCCTACTTAGACTAGGTTCAGTTCAGTTCAGTGAAAGCGTTAGTAGCTCAGCCACGTCCCACTCTTTGCAACCCCATGCACTATAGCCCACCAGGCTCCTCTGTCCATGGGATTCTCCAGGCAAGAACGCTGGATTGGGTAGCCTTTCCCTTCTCCAGGGGATCTTCCCAGCCCAGGGATTGAACCCTGGGTCTCCTGCATTGCAGGCAGATTCTTTACCGTCTGAGTCACCAGGGAAGCCGGAACCCAGGACACATCTGTTGCTTTACCTCTGTGTCACTGCAGGAGGCTCTGCAGTGCAGGGACCTGGAGCTCCCGTGCGGGACCCTGCGTCCTGGGTCTGACTCGTGGCTGTCGGTTAGTTTTATCGGTTGGTTGCTTTGAGATTCGCAAGATGGGGATAAAGAAAATAGCAGCACCAACTCCTGAGGGAGTTGGGAGGGTTAAATGAGTGCTGAGGACGGTGCCTGGTTCCGAGCACAAACTTAAGAAACACAAGCTCCCAGCTGTGAATCTCGTCCCCCAAATCCGCACACACACACACACACCCCCACCCGGCTGGCGACGGTCTTTCCAGGGTTCACAGATCTCGCCTCGGCCACCGCCCAGGTTTAGACCCCCGTGTGGAACACAGCCTGCGGTTGACAAGGAAAGTGTGTTTACCTGGGCAGACCACGCTCCTCGCCGTCCGATGCCTTCCGGCTGTGGGGAGACAGGCCGTGTCAGAGGGGACGTTTAGTGGGGCTTGGAGGCTTGAATTCTGTTTATTAGGAAGGAAAGAACAGGCTCCTTCAAGCCGGTGATTCATCCTCCGGTTCTTTCAGGGGAAGTGGGGGGTAGTGACTGAGGAGCCCTCATCCCGGGTTTGTGGAGCAGAGACCGCACAAAGGCTGCCTGCCCTCCAGAGCTCCTCAACTCTCCCTCCAGAGAGGGCCAGGCTGAATCACTCCTGTGTCTGGACACATCAAAAGGCAAACTGCCTGTCTGTCGGGCTTGCCAGACCCAGCTAGGAGAAGCAACGGCAGGTCTGGTGTGACTCACTCAGCCCACGTCAGGGAGTGGAGGTCACCCGGTTCCCCGGGGCCTGTCCTCACCCTCCCCGGGGAGCGGGCTGCCTCCCGCCAGGGAGCTGGGCGAGGAGACACTTGGTTTGTCTCCTCCTCTCGGTGCCAGAGCGGAGCCTGCAGGGCTTAGAAGACGCACATCAGGCTGAGTCTCAGAGAAGAAGCTGACCGTCATTCAGCGCTCACGGGACACCCGGGGCATGAGTGCTGTGAGAACCGGCCAGGCAGGCAGCTGACCACAAGAGATATGTGAAAAGCGTGATGGACAGGAAGCCGAAAATGATTGCTCTGGGTGGTTCTTTAGATGCCTGATCCAAAATGCAGCTAAATCTTTGAATCTGCCTGCCACCCCATTTTTTCCTCCAAAGTCAGGGTCTTCATAGACATAGAAAACAAATTTATGGTTAACAAAGGAGAAAGGCAGGGTGAGGGATAAATTAAGAGTTTGGAATTAACAGATATACACAATTATATACAAAATAGATGGCTAACAGGGCCTAGTGAATAGCACACAGAACTGTCCTCAGTATTTTGTAATAAACTATAAGGGCAAAGACCCGGAAAAGGCAGAGATACATATATATGTATAACTGAATGACTTTGCTGTATGCTTGAAACTAACACAGCGTTGTAGATCAACTATACTTCAGTAAAAATTTAGAAAAATAGAAAGGGTCTTTTATAGCTGGAATTTTCTACCACATGCCATAACAGATTTAACTTCAAGCACATTCCACACTAAATCATATTTTCATATATACATAAATACTCATATAAGTGCATATTATACACATGCATGTATATGTATCAAGTTAATACTGATACATACTCATATAAGCATCTACTATACACAGATGTATATGTATCAGTATTAACTCGAGTAACAACGGTTACTGACATAGTTTTATATTTTCTAGATACTTATTAAACATATTTTACATGTCATTTTGATATTTCTTTCTCATAGGTGGGACATGATTTTTTTCCAAGTCTCAACTATTTTTTCAGGCTATTTTTTCAACTAGTTTTTGTTTTTTTTTTTGTGAAAAACAAAATCAGATCCTAATTCCATCAACCTTAAAGTAGCTGAGATGAAAACCTTTAGGGGAATATGTTTCATGACCTCATCAATGAAGGAACACATTCTTGACGTTCTTCTGAGGCTTAACACACAGGTGTGCATTACGTGTGTGGGTGCCTGTGTGTGTTGCAGTTGGTGATACGGTGCGTCAAGCCAAGCTTTAGCTCTCTGTGGCGGGCATATCCTTAAGAAAACAAGATCGCACTTCATGTGAAAAACATATCTTGGTCGCGTTTTGGGTGGCATGGAATTTGGAAAGAAATACGACATTTGAAGAAGAGAGGAGAAAAAAGAATTCCAATTGGCCCCTTCTGATTTCTATGACCCAGAAAACACTGACGGGTTTGAGTTGTTGCCACTAGCATTTCCCAGCTGGCACAGTGGTAAAGAATCCGCCTGCCCAGACAGGAGACCTGGGTTCCATCCTTGGGTCAGGAAAATCCCCTGGAGAAGGAAATGGCAACCTGGCCCAGTATTCTTGCCTGGAGAATATCACGGACAGAGGAGCCTGGCAAGCTACAGTCCAGGGGGGTCGCAAAGAGCTGGACGCGACTGAGTGGCTGAGCACACACAATTGTTTCTTAAAGTCGATGAACACTCAGAGGCAAGAGCGGGGGAAACATGTCTTCAGCAGGGTCCCTAACAGGAAGCAGCTCGGTAGGGGCAGAGGGGAACGTGCTGGGGTATGTTTCAAACAGGCTGCCTCTCCTGAGGTTGTTGACAAGCTGGTAGCTGAGGGGAAAGGGAGGGAGGCTCCCTCACCTTTTTCACCATGTGAACTGATCATCCGTGGGTCAAGAATGAACTCCTGTCCCCACACAAATATTGCAGAGTTGGCCCAGACGTGCAGAAGGAGAGAGCAAAGGAATCTTGAGGTTCCGTGGACCAAACACGATGGACTTATATGGATTTCCATGGAGGAGCCGGTTTATATGCAACACATTCCTTCCTTGAGGTGTTTCGGGACATTCTCATTACAGTCTGCAATTATCCCAGTCAGGGCTCAGGAAATAGCTCGAGACGTCGTGAGAAACAGGGCAGTCTTGGCTTACTGCAGAGGATAACTGGATTTGGGGAACAGGCCTCGGAGATTCTTGTGTGTAGTGGGCTATCAGCCTTTTCTTCAGGAGAGAGTGCTACTGTCAAATCGGAATCCTTTCAAGCTTTGAGATACTTACTGGGTCTGACACATAAAGGTCTTCAACCCTGAGAAGGATGCTGCCTGTGTGCCTGCCGGCTCCTCTGTCCGTGGGATTCTCCAGGCAAAAGTACTGGAGCAGGTTGCCATTTCCTTCTCTGGGGGATTTTCCCAACCAAGGGATCAAACCCATGCCGCGTGTGTCTCCTGCATTGGCAGGTGAATTCTTTACCACTGAGCCAGCAGGGAAGCCCTTGAGACGCATGCTAAGTCTTTATAAAATTGTTTTCCAAACTAGTTATCATTTCTCTCCAAATTCCTCTTCCATTTTCTCCATCACTTATTGTTGGCCAATTGACCACTTTTTAAACTGGTTATCTTTATTAGTCTTCCTCAAAATTATGAGATAATAAGCTAGTCCTAAGTCTGTGATGTGAACCCCCGAGTTCAAATACAATTTTAGTGGAAGGCGTGGCTGATGGGAAAAGTAGGTCAGATAGCTCGTGATAAACTGCTCCCAAGAAGGGATTTTGGACCCATCTACAGTGGATACTTTTCCTAATTCTGACTTTATTTATCAATTTGCACACAAAGTTCCTGATGAGTTCACCATAATTTAATTACAACCGCTCTTGGAGGTGATCATTCCTGGGACATAATTTAACTCGGGGGGTTTGTAATTGGGCTATGGGACAAAATATATGGGGAAAAAATATCTCACCAGGATGCCTGGAGATCCTCGGTTCAAATATTTTGGCAATCCAGTGCTCGGCAGAGGAATTCAACACAATGTTTTGAGTCCTCTTTCTTGGCTGCTTCCTTTCTTAAGCAGTGAGTTCACACGTTGGTCTGGGTGTGTGGCTCAGAGAAGATTCCTTGGATTCCAGTTAAGCTTCGTGGAGAATGAGTCTGGTTGCCAACTTTACGTCTGAGGCTCTAGTTCACACTCCTTTGGCTTATTTCTAAATGTTTTTTTTTTTATTTTCTAATCAAAAATTAGTTCTTTCTGAAGATGGGGTACATATATACAGTGGAATATTAGTCAACCATAAAAAATAAAAAGGGTGCCATTTGCAGCAACGTGGTTGGACCGACCGGTCTGAGTGAAGTCGGACAGAGAAGGTGAAATACGTGAGACATCCCTTATGTGGAATCTTAAAAAAATGATACAAACGATCTTACAAAACAGAAGGTAAGTCAGGCTTAGATAATGAACTTCTGGTTGCTGGGAGGAAGGATGGGGGAAGGGGTCATTAGGGAGTCTGGGATGGACATGGACACACTGCTGCATTTAACATGGATCGCCAACAAGGACCTGCTGTTCAGCACAGGGGACTCTGCTCGGTGTTATGTGGCAGCCTGGATGGGGGGGG
>SJYF01000037.1:1756405-1766736 GCA_006410515.1 Procapra przewalskii | reverse complement strand
CCCCGTGTTTGCGAATTCCATTCTGACCTGGGTTTCTCCTCTTGCATCAGAGAGTACTGGCTAGAGCACTCATACTAAACATTATGTTGCTATCAGATCTCCCTAATGTTGACAATGAGAAAAGTCATCCGTAACCAGGACAGGAGTTAACCTTTCAGGCCTGGGGCAGTTCAGGAAAACACAGTCACGCATGGATAGAGTGTGTGCGCACTCAGTCGCGTCTGACTCTACAACCCTGTGGACTGGAGCCACCAGGCTCCTCTGTCCATGGGATTTCCCAGCAAGAACCCTGGAGTGAGTTGCCATTTCCTTCTCCAGGGATCTTCCCAACTCGAATGGAACCGGAGTCTCCTGCTCTGGCAGGCGGATTCTTCACCGCTGAGAGGTCGTAACAAACGGGCTCGGGGTTGGGCCCTATTGGGTCTTTGTTCTACCACTTTTCAGCTGTGTGAGACTTTCTGAAAATCCAGTTCCCTAATCTACTAGAAAAGATGTCATCACCAGGGAAGCTCTTCCCTGCTGGAAACTTGAGATAAATTGGGCATGTGTGATCAGACTGCACCCAAGCAGAGCCCGTGGGGCCTCCCTAGGGCAGGGGGCAGGCCTTCCCCGCGGCCCCCTGGGTGGGAAGCAGGCCTTCCCCGCGGCCCCCTGGGTGGGAAGCAGGCCTTCCCCGTGGCCCCCTGGGTGGGGGCAGGCCTCCCCACGTCCTCTGCTTTAGCTCCTCCGGGAAGTACCAAGGTAACAGTGTCTGGTGCACACTTTCTGCATTGTTGTGCAGGTGTGAAACCTCCCCCGCCCCAGTGGAAGATGTTAACTACTCGAGGACCCTGAGCCTCAAGCCCCAGGCCGCCTGGAGTTGAAGCACTGATAAACTTTACCCCCGTGACACCGCCTGTTCCCTCCCATCAGCCATCGGAGAGCTGTGCACAAGCTGATCACATCTTCTGTGACCCCCCTCGCCCCATCCCCTATCGCCTGGCTTTTAAAGATGCTTTGCCAAAACTCTTCGCGGAGCTTGGAGCTTTTCAGGGCTTGAGGCTCTCGTCTCCTGCATGGCCCTGCAGTAAACCCTCCTCTGCTTCAGATTCCACTGTTTCCATTTCTAATGGAAATGGAAATAGCACGTCTAACGCACACTCGCTGTTTCACCCTTTCTTTTATCAAAATCAGCTCTCAGAAAGGAATCTGGCAGGGCTTATTGATTTCATTCTGAATTGGCTTCTCCCACAAGTGTCTTCGCAAAGGAAGCCCTTTCTCTAACTATGAAATCTCAGCTAAGGGACTTTGAGGCATTCCTAGAAGAAGGTGTTCTCAGAGGCAGAAGAATCTCTACTCATAGAATTCAACGAGAATTCTACCTACACACGGTCAAGGCAGCACCAGAATGAGGAAACACTAAATTCACCCTTGGAAAGCTGTGTGAAGGTGTGGGGTTGGAGGGAAAATACTTTCTACTAAAATACATAGGCACTTTATGGAGTAGACAAGAGGACCCATCCCTCCCACCACCATGACCAACCACCCGCGCCCCCAGCACACACATGCACACACCCTGCTCTGAGACTCGTGCTCAGTGAGTCTTTAGTGGCTCGTCATTAACAGTGTCTCCCTGGTGGGTGGGAGTGTCTGCCCATTCACTTTTACTTATACCATACACAGCACCCCCAATCAGTTCATCTTGCCAGCATAAATAAATATATTATTCTCATGCCCGAGCTTGTGACTCGATTTCAAAACCACTTGAGTCACAAAGAGAGGTCCTCAGGTGCTTCTTCCATGTAAGTGACTCAGACATTTTGCTATTCAACAACATGGTTGGTCCTCAGGGCTGCTGACGTTTTATGAAATCTCAAGTCTGGAGTCTAAAGTGTGAAATGAGTAGTTAATAAAACAGCTTTTCTCTAAAATGAAAACGTGTGCATTATTAGACTGTCAAAATCCTTGTCTTCCTCTTAGAGGAGAAATGTAATCATTTGGAAAACAGACCTGGGCATCAGACATACGTGTGTGTGTGCTAAGTCGCCTCAGTCGCGTCTGACTCTTGGTTGGTGATGCCATGGGCTGCAGCCCACCAGATTCCTCTGTCCGTGGGATCCTGCAGGCAAGAGCACTGGAGTGGGCTTCCATGCCCTCCTCCAGGGGATCTTCCCGACCCAAGGACCAAACTATGCCTATTAAGTCTCATGCACGGGCAGGCGGCTTCTTTACTGCTACCGCCTTAAGTACACACGTTCCCTCTCTTCCTTTGTTGCATTTTAAATAGAATTGCCCTAGCATTTTCTGGAGATAAAGATACTCCTTTAGAATTAAGATCTTCGCAGAAGGAGTCTCACGATTTTAGTCGTTAACTTGTCCGCAGGTAAGAACACGATCCGGGCGATCCAGCCAGCCCAGTGCCGGGGAGCGCACATTCCCGCACAAACAGTGTTATCCTCCATGGGCGGGAGCGGGAAGTCCCCGCCTAGGAACACCTGAACCGGAGCGGCACTGCCTGCCCCCAGCCCCTTCCAACGCCCCCAGGCGGCCGCTGCCCTTTGCTCCCAGTTCAGGGGAGCCAGCCAGGGTGGCTGTTCTGGCCGCTCAGGTTCCCTGTGCAGATACTGGTGCTCGGCAAGCCTTTGAAGCAGTAGAGAGGCGTCTCTGAAAAACCTAAGTGAGGAATATTTTAACTATTAGCAAGTAAGTATCAAGGATTCGGGGCTTTCCTGGTGGTTCAGTGGTAAAGAATCCGCCTGCCAATGCAGGAGACGTGGGTCCTGTCCCTGGGTGGGGAAGATGCCCTGGAGAAGGGCATGGCAGCTCACTCCAGTGTTCTTGCCTGGGAAATCCCACCGACAGAGGAGCCTGGCGGGCTACAGTCCAGGGGGACACAGAGTCAGACGCGACTTAGTGACTAAACAGCCCCATGAAGGATTTCGGCAGAGTCCTGTGTAGACGCGCTGGACATGTCCAGGCGCTCAGGTCTAAAGGCTGTAAGCAGGGGTGGGAGCGTCCTGTGCGACGAGCTGGGGACTCCTTGGAGCCACAGAACACTCAGCATTCAGGGTTAACCAGAGTATAAATCAATGGTTGTTGACGGCTGATGCTAAGATTATACTGATGGTCCCTTCGAAGCCACTTCCAGGAGACACACGCACCCTACCCCCTACCCCACCCCCGCAGCCATTGGCCTGCCCGGCCCTCTCATTCCCCCACCCTGGAACGCATCTGTACTTCTTCATTTGTGCTCCAGAGGTTCTAGTAATTTTTCTGCTTGAGAAAAAGTAATTACTAGAAGGCAGTGGCAGCCCACTCCAGTACTCTTGCCTGGAAAACCCCATGGGCGGAGGAACCTGGTGGGCTGCAGTTCATGGGGTCGCTGAGTCAGTCATGACTGAGCGACTTCACTTTCACTTTTCACTTTCATGCATGGGAGAAGGCAATGGCAACCCACTCCAGTGTTCTTGCCTGGAGAATCCCAGGGACGGGGGAGCCTGGTGGACTGCCGTCTATGGGGTCACATAGAGTCAGACATGACTGAAGTGACTTAGCAGCAGCAGCAGCAGAATCAAACTCACCTTAGGAAGTACTCAGACGGTGAAAGTTACCCAGGAAAGGATCCTGATGAAATAAACAGGATGAATCCTTGCCTGGACTTGAAGCCCCATCAGGACCAGAGCCATAGCGTTTTTTAGCCAACATAGGCCTGAAACTTAGGACAGGGTTTGACCCCACAGGGTCACACGTGAGCTGGGCAGTCACACAGGGCCCCTCGTTCAGAAGACCCCACACTTGGTTCAAAGCTCTGCTGTTGCCATATTAAGACTTTTAATAATGGTTTCTAACTTTTTGCTTTGTGTTGGAGTACAGCTGATTACCAACGCTGTGATGGTTTCGGGTGGACAGCAAAATGACTGCCCCAACAGGGATATGTATCTATTCTCCCCCAAACCCCCTCCCATCCAGGCTTCCTCATAACGCTGGGCAGAGTTTCCTGTGCCCTGCAGTGGGTCCCTGTTGGTTACCCCGTGTGTACATGTCCATCCTAAACTCCCTAACTACCCCTTCCCCTCATTCTGCTCCTCCTGGCAACCGTAAATGCATTCTCTAAGTCTGTGAGTCTCTTTCCGTTTTGGAAGTTCATTTGTTAAAGTTAACGAACAGGACCTACGGTATAGCACATAACTCTGCTCAGTGTTGAAGGAGGCAATGGCACCCCACTCCAGCACTCTTGCCTGGAGAATCCCGTGGACAGAGGAGCCTGGTGGGCTGCAGTCTATGGGGTGGCGAAGAGTCCGACACGGCTGAGCAACTTCACTTTCACTTTTCCTTTCATGTATTGGAGAAAGAAATGGCGACCCACTCCAGTGTTCTTGCCTGGAGAATCCCAGGGATGGCGGGGGGTGCCTGGTGGGCTACCGACTACGGGGTCGCCCGGAGTTGGACACGACTGACGTGACTCAGCAGCAGCAGCAGCTGCCCAGTGTCGTGTGGCAGCCTGGATGGGAGGGGCGTTTGGGGGAGAATGGTTGCTTGTCCCTGTGCATGGCGGAGTCCCTTTGCTGTTCACCTGAAACAATCACAGCATCGTTAATCAGCTGCAAGTGTCGTAAGCTTCAGTCACTCAGTTGTGTCCAGCTCTTTTCCACCAGGTCTCCTCCATCCATGGGGTTCTCCAGGCGAGTATACTGGAGTGGGTTGCCGTTTCCTTCTCCAGGTCTTTCTGACGCAGGGGTTGAACCTGCATCTCCTGCACTGCAGGCAGACTCTTTGCAGCCTAAGCCACCAGGGAAGCCCATTAGTTAGTTAGACTCCAGTACAAAATTAAAAGGTTTTTAAAAAACATTATTAAGAATCTCAATAGGGCAACAGCAGACCATTGAACCAAGTATGGGGATCTTCTGAACAAGAGGCCCTGTGTGAATGCATGGATCACATGTGACCCGTGAATGTCATCTATGGGGTCAAACCCTGTGCTAATTTTCACGCATGATTAGCAAAAAAAGAAAAAAGGAAAAAAAAAAAAAAACAACCACACATGGTGCCTGTCCTCATGATGCTTCAAGTCCAAACAAGGATTCATGCTGCCTGACGGCTTCCCAGGTGTTGCTAGTGGTAAATAACCAGCTTGCCAATACAGGACACGCAAGAGACGCAGGTTTGATCCCAGGGTTGAGAAGCTCCCCCGGAGAAGGAATGACAACCCACTCCAGTGTTCTTGCCTGGGAAATCCCATGGACGGAGGAGCCTGGTGGGTACAGTCCATGGGGTTGTGAAGAGCTGGACACAATGGAAGTGACCTAGCGCTCACACACAGGGTACAGTGAACTCCTGAAGACGTGAGGAGGCAAGAACAATCCCGAAAGGGCAAGGGGGTTGACACCGCAGGGCAACCCTTGACCAGACAAGGATGAGTGGAGAAATGCCATCTCTGGGGTGAGAACATTCTGAGACACGTGGTACACAGTTTCTTCAAAGAGTTCCCAGCAGAAACCGTCTCCAGTCGCTTGGGATAACCAGATCAGGGACCGGCCCTCAGAGGGGCCTCCCATCCTCACCTTTTAAAATCTTCTGAACCCCACCCCTTCCTTCCCCAGGATAGTTTCCCCAGATCGACTCCCTGCAGCAAGCCCTTGCCCCAGGAGCTGTTAAGGCCCTGACGTCACCAGAATCTATCACTGGTCACTCTTTTGATTAGAAGTCACGGAAGACTGAACCAAAGTTTCACAAGCCGAACGCTTGGGGTAGGTCCTCTCCTTTATGCCTCGCTTCAGCCTCGGGGTCTGTAAAGTGCTTTGCTCCAAGAAAGACTGAAGCGTTAGCACCGACTCACAGCAGTGGATGCCGTGCCTGTTCCGTCTCATCCTCGCTAATCACCCCACACAAACCACGTTTCTCCAGACATTAGTCATGATGCCTTTTGAGGCTTTGCAATCATTAAGCACCTGCTGAGCTATCACTTCTCTCTTGACTGCTCTTTGCATTCATGCCTGTAACCCTTGCAGCTCATTGCAGTGCAGGGGTGGTGGGTGGCGCACTGGTTTGGGGACTGGGGGCTGGCTTTGTATGGTTTTGCTCTCCCCTCGGCCCTGTCTCTCCGTTGAAGTCTGTGTCAGTGTAACACAAATGCAACCTACAGGTCACGTGAGTGAGTCTGTTATACAATAAAAAGCCCTGAAGTTCAGCACAAGCTCCCTGACTCTAACCAGTTCCCTGGTGTACGCTGTGCAATGTCAGAAGCATGCCTTTATTTTCAGGGAGAATTTCAAAACAGACTAAAGAGTGTGGCCGCCTCCGGTCTGTCCATCCCTTTCTGATCGCAGCCTCCGGTCTGTCCATCCCTTCCTGTCGTCTTGACAGAACTTACAATAACAAGGAATCACTTCTCTCTAAAAATAACATCTCTTGAGGGTCTTTGTGGTGAAAAACAACCCCTGTATTGATTCAGCAGACAGAGAATGTGAAAAGGGGGTCAGAGTGCACACAGACCCTCGGTAAGGGCTGAGGAATCCACAGTGGAGGCGAACCTCTAGGAATGACATTGAAGTGACCTTGCAGGACTGCTGGCTGCTAAAATCTCAGCACCCCTGAGCCTGAGTCACCAAGGCCACGGCTTCTATAAGGGCTGCCGCCCTGCCGCTCCTGAGGGTCCCAGCTGTCCCTGCGGGGCTGCCTTCATCCCCAGGAGCGGGCCCCCAAGGCGCCGGACCCCTCTTCTCCTTTCCTCTTAGAGCGAAGTCACCCGCTGGTGAGTCTGACTGGTGATTTAGTCGCTAAGCTGTGTCTGACTCTTGGAATTCCATGGACTGTAGCCCACCAGGCTCCTCCGTTCATGGCATTTTCCAGGCAAGCATGCTGCAGTGGGTTGCCATTTCCTTCTCCAGGGGATGTTCCAGACCCAGGAACTGAACCCGGGTCTCCTGCATTGCAGGCAGATTCCTGCATTGCAGGCAGATTCTTTACTGACTGGGCTAGGAGAGAAGCCCAGTGAATCCAGTTGGCTGGGCCTAAACCCAGAGATCTGCATCCTAACTTAAGGGATGCTTTGAAATTGAGAGCTGACACCCATGACCTGGAAATTTCCCCAAATATGGAGACAAGTATTCAGGAGATATTAGGTGGCCACAGACACGTAAGGTGCCCCCTCTCCATCACAGAACAGACCTTTTTACGAGCAGCTTCTGCGTGAAGAGGCTGCTGGATTCAGTATGAAGCGCAGCCCAGGTTCTGGGTGAATTCCTGTGGAACGAGTCACAGTCGGGAATTTGTTTTAATTTGAAGATATGCTGCGACTACTCCTGATAACAAGTTCTGACTCTTTTCTCAATACACTGCTGCAAGCACAAGACCCTGAAACAGTCTCCTTCACGGTCTATTTTACAGAAACCTTCAACCAGCGTACATTCTGGAGGGTTTGGAGAAATGGCAACACTTTTTTCCCAAGTAAAAACTAAGTTGAGGATTCAGACTGAAGAGAGAGGATTGCATTTTGGCCAGGAAACAGAGGTTTCCTTGCTTTTGTGCAGCCTTGCTTTGTGGAGTGTCTACAGAACTCGGACTGTTCAGAGGGTTTGAAAGTGAAAGTGGCTCAGTCGTGTCTGACTCTTTGTGACCCCATGGACTGTGACTACAGTTCATGAAATCATCCAGGCCAGAATACTGGACTGGGTAGGTTTTCCCTTGTCCCGGGGATCTTTCCAACCAGGCATAGAACCGGGGACCCCTGCACTGCAGGCGCATTCTTTACCAACTGAACTCTCAGGGAAGCCCTCCCGAGGGTTTGCAAACAGAAAATGAAGTGTCAGATTCTGAGGTCACAGCGCCACCTGGTGGGAAAGAAAAGCTATTCAGTCAGTGAGTCCACATGATAGCAATCTGTGAGGCAGGCAGAAACATCTAGCAAAAAAAGAAAAAAAAGGGAATGGAAATCCGCCATGGACGCCTGTACATTGTTACTGAATGCATTCATGAACAGATATATTGTATTATGTGTTACTGCATGAATTCCTAAATACACACTCATTCATGTGTCTGAGTGTGTGTCTGAGTGTGTGTGTGTGTGTGTGCTTACTCATGTCTGACTCTGTGGCTCTGTGGACTGTAGCCCACCAGGGTCCCCTGTCCATGGGATTCTCCAGGCAAGAAAACTGGAGTGGTTACCATTTCCTCCTCCAGGGGATCTTCCCAACCCAGGGATCAAACCCAAGTCTCCCGCATTGCGGGCGGATTCTTTACCAGCTGAGCCACCAAGGATGTTGGACTCCTCTTTACCCCTCACTGTTCTTGTCCTCAAGGGAAATCCCCAAGTTTTCCTTTTAAGTATTAGAACTGGGAGCCTGACACGGATGTTGCAGATTTTGGAGGGCACTCATGCACAGACAGCTATGAAATGAGCTCCTTATTGCTTTGTGACAAAATTTAAATTAAGCTGGGACGTGTCTGGACAATTTTGTAGCTTACATGTCAATTCAAATAGAATTTCCCCACCACCTCAACATACTCGACATTCTGTCCTTGCATCTTCCTCACGCACTTTTCATACTGGTAGTGACATAGTCTTTTAAGATTTTTATGTGTCCTTGTTATAGCTATTAAAGCCACATATTTAATAACACCTTCTAACATACTGGAGAATCCCAGGGATGGCGGAGCCTGGTGGGCTGCCGTCTACGGGGCCGCACAGAGTCAGACATAACTGAAGCGACTTAGCAGCAGCAGCAGCAACATACTGTATAACGCATTTATATGTTTTGAACATGGTCTGTCTCCCATTACTAGCTGAGACTTGGGTTTGATCCCTGGGTCAGGAAGATCCCCTGGAGAAGGGAATGGCAACCCGCTCCAGTGTTCTTGCCTGGAGAATCCCGTGGACAGAGGAGCCTGGCGAGCGGCAGTCCGTGGGGTCACAAAGAGCTGGACGCCACTGAGCGACTGACACTTGCACGTTTTCACTTCCAGCTGCACAAGCACCAGGAATTTTGTTTACTTTTCCAGGGCTATAGCCCCCCTGCCTACCACCTGCCCATCCCGATCAGTTCGAGGCTTCACTGGTGACTCCAGCCAGACACAGCCTCTTCCTCTCCAGGACGCCTCACGTGGTCTTGGGCTGAGCTCTAGGCACCCTGGTTGTGGAGATCTGTGGGTGCCAGCTGTGGGTTCCCCGAAGCAAAGCGCCTGGTAGGATTCATCTTTCTTGTTGCGACAGCATCTAGCACAGGATGGATCGCAAACAAAGGGACACACAGACCCCCTCAATTACATCTGCTAGAACCGAAGCCTGGGGGTGGCAAAGGTCATCCCCCTGCAGGGCCTGACAGGTAGCCACACCAACGAGGCAGGCAGGGGCCTGCGGGTGCCCTGGAGGAGGCCTGTGAGCTAAAGGGTCCGCAGCGGATCAGCAGTACCAGCAGCGGCTAGCATGCAGGAATGAGGGCTGAGGGTCGCCAGGACTCTGCTTTTACCAGCAAGAGCAAAATAAAAACTCTACGATTATTATTATTTTAACTTTTTATTTTATGTAGAACACAGCAGGTTAACATTATTGTGATCATTTTAGGTGTACAGCAAAGTGATTCAGTTCACCCCTCTCTTCTTTTTCAAATTCTTTTCTCCTTCGGGTTGTTACATAGTATCCAGAAGAGTTCTCTGTGCTGCAGCGGTGATCTGGTGGCCTCGGCCCGCAGCGGCTTGGAGCGGGGTTTGGGTTCCCAGCCAGAGGTGGAGGCTGGTGATCGCGGTGAAGGCACCAGTTCCTAGACCAGTGGTCAGTGACGAGGGCTCTGGCCGTTCGGCTTTGCAGAGAAGAATCTCTACAGAGACGAAAAGCAGAGAAGCCCGTCAAGCATGCATTAGGAGGGAACAGAGTACCGTCCGTGTGGACAGACGCAGGGGGCCTCCCGAGTCACGCGCTCGCGGCGGTCTGAGTCCCTTTCCCGGGCGCGTCTTCCGGGGTTCCCTTGGCCTGTCGTCTTGGTTTGCCCGGTTCCCGGTCCGCGTTTGGTACATCTCGGGATCCTCCCACCTGCGCGCACGCACCTCTCGGCCAAGATGGATTTTACTGAACAGCGTATGGGTAGAGAACGTCCCCTGACTGGCCCCCCTTGGCCTGCGAGGAGCTTCTCTGCGCACGTGTGATGCGCCCGGTCTCCGGACCCGCAGAAGCGGAAATACGTGGTCTCGGCGGACACCTCCCTTCCCTGCCCGGCTCCTCTTATCTCGGCTTCTCAGACCACAGGGAGGGAGGCTCCACCCGCTTTACCCCGGGGCCCGTCCACCTCCTGCCTCGGCAGGGCCTTGCTGGCTGTCCATCTTAAATCTCGCCCTGTGTCCCTGTCCATCCCAAACCCCCA
>SJYF01000037.1:1722738-1738781 GCA_006410515.1 Procapra przewalskii | reverse complement strand
GGCTGCATCCTAGCCAGGCCTTGAAAGGAAGTGGGGAACAGGCCGCTTGGTCTAGGAGCTTGCACCGCTGACTGTAGTTTTTAAATACTTCTCAAGTCTACCCATTTCTTTCCATCTCCACAGCCACCAGTAGGCTTGTCCAAGCGATAAGAGCTCTAGTCAAAACCCTGACTAACTGGGGGTGATAGGGAGTTCGGGGGTTTTGGAGAGGGACGTCATTTGATACAGAATTTTGACAGCTGGAAGCCAGGGGCAGTCTCTGAGGGGCTTTGAACAGGAAAGTGGTATATATGGTTGGAATGGGATTTTAGAATAATCGGGCAGTTCGGTGGTTTTCCTACAAGGTCGTGGAGAAAGGGTTCCCGCATGTTCCTGCGCTTTCCTTGGTGCGTGGATCCAGCTGGCAGGGGAAGAAAGCCAGGAAGCAGGGCCTGGAGAGCAGGGAGAGCTGCCGCCTGGACGGTGGCCGGGGAGCTGAAGGGGCAGGTCGGAGGGGAGCGCCAGGCAGAACGTGGCTTAGCACGCGGGCCACGGGCCGGGCACAGCCTGCACAGCTTTTCTTTGGCTCTCATAGTTTGTTTCTTCTTTAACGTTGCTGGCTGCAGTAAAACCGAGATCTCGCGTGAAGATCCAGTTTGCCAACACAGACATTTCCAATCGCACCTGTAGCCGCTCACCATCGGACGGGGCGGGGGTCCAGCTACCCACCCCCCTCATTTGCACAGTTCGGGGTCCTGCTCGCGCTGACTCTGCAACGCCGCCTCTCAAGGGCGCACAATCCCCCCGGGAAGCCTGTGGACCGGCTCACTAAGGCGGCCAAGTCGAGTGTTGGCTTATCCTGCGGGGAGGGGAGGAGAAGGTCAGGAGGCTGCCTTTGAACCCTTGGCTGTTGGAAAGGTGAGTTGAGACCTTTTTTTCCCCAGGGCCAGAGGGGCAGCCAAATCCCCGGCCCTGCTGCCTCCCAGGAGAGGTGGGGTCGGGCCTCAGGAGCCGGGGGGCCGAGGTGGGTCTGGGAGCGCCTGCCCGGAAGCGACTTGCCCTGGGTCCTGGGAGGCAGCCAGGCTCAGAGGGGCCCAGGTCCTGGCACAGAGGCGGGGTCTGCACTTGAGCCCCTACTTCCCGGGTCCCCGTGAGCCCAGGGCAGTCTCTAGACTGCTGCTGATGCTGGTCAGTTGCTGAGTCACGGCTGACTCTTTGCGACCCTGGGGATGGTAGCCCACCAGGCTCCTCTGTCCGTGGGATTTCCCAGGCAAGAACGCTGGAGTGTGTTGCCATTTCCTTCTCCAGGGGATCTTCCCGACCCAGAGATGGAACCTGTGTCTCCTGCTTTGGCAGGTGGATTCTTTACCACTGAGTTACCTGGGAAGACCCCCATGCAGGGCTGGGGAGGTGTACTTTAGGGCAATTTTCATCCTAGAGAAGTGCTTCTAATTACGGTTACCAGGGATTTTGTTAAAACAGGTTCTGGTTCGGTGGGTTTGGGCTGGGGCCTGGAATTCTGCGTTTCTAACAAGCTTCCAGAGTGTTCTGCTATTGCTGGTTGGTTGGCCATACACTGGTCAGCCTAGATGGCTGGTTGTGGAAGAGAAGAGGCTTAGAATTCAGGTGGGAGGAAAAGACCCAGGAAAGGAGGCAGAGTCTGGGCACAGATGGAAGGTTTTCTGCAGGACTAAATGCTGAAAGATAATTTTCTCCATTAGGCATGATGCAGAGCATGTGAAGGATAGAATGGTTGCCGTCAGCAACTATTTATAAAAACTGGGGGTGGACCTCAGCGGCTTAACAAGCCTTCCAGGTGGTTGTGATTCAGTTAAAGATCCCTAGGCTCAATTACGGAGAGGCAATGGCACCCACTCCAGTGTTCTTGCCCGGAGAATCCCAGGGGTAGGGGAGCCTGGTGGGCTGCCGTCTACGGGGTCACACAGAGTCGGACACGACTGAAGCGACTCAGCAGCAGCAGCAGCAGGCTCAAGTGGTTGCGGCTGTGTGGGAGGAAGACACCTATAAGGCCAGCAGGGAATCCTCGGTAGACGGTTTCAGCTGGGGGAGAGTAAAGAGATAACAGGAGCACCCAAGAAGAAGGTGACCGGTCTCGCCCGGGGTGCTGGAAGCTAGGGATGTCGGCTTGTTGGTTGGTGGCAACAGCTTATAAGATTAAGCAGTGGGTCATGGAGATGTGGAGGCAGAAATGAGAAGTATTTTTACAAGAAAATGAACTGTGGAAGGAAGGTGGTAGACTCATTTAATGCCATTACTGTGCAGCCAGAAGGGCCATTTTGGGTTTGTTTTCGAAGATCAGGGAATATATGAGTTCACGTAGGAGAAGACGGGGAGGAATCTGGGAGAGAAAGTGATGAAAAAACCAAGGGACAAGAGACGAGGAAGCTCGGAAAGGGAAGGGTCCGTGCGAGGGAAAGGACGGCTTTAGGCTTCTCCGAACAGTAACCTGGAAAGACGTGCCGTGCAGGTCACGCTTATGCAAGCTCTTCCTTGAGGAGCAAATGGTAGAAAAAAATCAGGATGGTGATTAACTCTGGAGGGGAAGAAAGATATGCTGGGGGAGACCAACCCAAGAAGCGGGCCACGGGTTGGTTGGGTTAGCTGCTAAATCATGTCTGACTCTTTGGGACCCATGGAATGTAGCCTGCCAGGCTCCTCTGTCCATGAGATTTCCCAGGCAAGAATTCTGGAGTGGATTGCCATTTCCTTCTCTAGGGGATCTCCCCGACCTTAGGCTCGAACCCGAGACTCTGCATTGCAGGCAGAGTCTTTGCTGCTGAGCCAGGATGCAGAGCTGTTTACTTCAGTTGTTAAATTCAACGTGAATCCTTAGTGAAATCATTCACAATAGCAAGTTTTTACAAAATTCTGTTAGTTCTGGCAAAAACCAAATAGAATGGTGTGTGGTAGAGTTGTTGCAAGTGAAGTGAAAGTTGCTCAGTCGTGTCTGATTCTTTGTGACCCCATGGACTGTGCAGTCCATGGGATTTTCCAGGTCAGCATACTGGAGTGGGTAGCCTTTCCCTTCTGCAGGGGATCTTCCCAACCCAGGTCTCCCGCATTGCAGGTGGATTCTTCACCAGCTGAGCCACCAGGGAAGGCCTTGTAAGGCTGTTACTGATACTTAACTCCGTCACTTTCAGCATTTTCTTGTGTCATTTGACATAAAGCAGAGTAGTGTAACTTGATTTTAAAAGGCAAAAAAAGTTTAACAACTAAAGGCGCAGTTCTTCATTAAAGATTACATGTGTACAGATACACAGACACACACACCCACGTGTGCTAGAGAGAACTTAACATTGGCTTCAAGATTTGGTATAAGAATGTTGGAGAAGGGTAATTAGGGCTGGTTGGTTTGTAGGCGTTTTCCAGTAATTAGTTTTCTGGTAGAGTCTGCATTCTGATCTCCGAGAATGATTCTAATGATACCAAGACCCAGTGCTGGGGGCTTATGTGCTGACGCTGTTCTGAAGGCCTTTTATGTATTAAATCTTTTCTCACAACAATGCTGTGGATTCTGTTATCACTTCTTATGGTACAGACGTGGTAAAAGGTTTATGAAGATTAAGCAGTTTGCTCCAGGTACCATAGCTTAGTGAGAAAACGGGCTGTTTTTAATCAACGTACAGACTGTACTTCCGAGATTTCTTTGGTGATTTTGTGTCCTTTTACTGATGAAAAAGAATTTCAGAATTTTCACATTTCATATAAATGTATATGTGTGTGTACATATAAAATATAAAGATTAAAAAAAGAGGCTTCCCTGGTGGTCCAGTGGCTAAGACTCTGTGCTGCCAACGCAGGGGGCCAGGGTTTGATCCTTGGTCAGAGAACTACGTCCTACATGCCACGACTATTTCCCAGCACAGCCAAATGAAAAAACATTCAAAAAGAGAGAGGGAAAAGAGAAAGGGTGGAAATGAGTAAAAACAAGAAAAGTGAATATATCGGCACAGAGTCCACACATTAGGTTAACACGTTTGAGATTCCAGTGATTAAGGCAAAGAAGGAAAATGATGTGTAATAACCACATTAGAAACAGTGGAATACACTCTTTCTAATGAAAGAAATGAAAGAATGAAAACAAAAAAAGTTTTCAGAGGATTAAACCCTGAAAAAAATCTTCCCTTTTGACTTTGAGCAATGCAATAGATGTTAATTTCAACACCGATTCATAAACGAATGCAGGAGTGAAATTCACATGGCCAGCTCTCATAGCCAAGTAACAGTTCACCTCAATCCAGTGGAAGGAAATCCGAGAGGCTATTGATAACCAGCCAACAACCATATAGCAGGCACAGTCTGAGCACTCGACCCTCTAAGGAACAGGCTATTGATATCAGTGTCTCCATTTTACAGATGAGAAAATGGAGGCCCAGAAAATTAAATGCCCTGCTGGAGGTTCCCTGGTCTTCAGTGGAGCCAAGACTCAAATCCAAGCAGTGGGGCTTCAGTCTCTGTACCTGACCCCTCGAGGGCAGTACTGACATGCAGTCCCTGTAGATCCGAGGACACATGCAGGTCATTTCACATTCAGAGTTTCCCTTAGAAACGGGTAGGAATTAGAGAGCAGAGTACTGCCGGCCTTGATCTCTGAGCCATCGTAGGACCCCTTTCCCTGGGAGCCCATTCCAGTGCTGTCCTGTGAGATGAAGGGAGGTCTCTGGTTGCGCCTGTAGAACATCTGCAGTCGTGGACTTGGCCTTGCCCACCCTGTGTACTTGGCCAGGGTGCACGGGAACATTGGGCGTGTGGGGAATGGTCGCTGATGTTGGAAAGGAACAGTGAAGACTGGTCGCAATTTCTCACTTATTTTGTAATAACATATCCAGCATTCACAGTTGTGTCACGGTTTGGAATAACATTGGAACTGTTGGCAGAGCTTGTCTGGTGGATGTCAACAAAATTCATGGTGACGCAGATGTCGATAAGCAGATGCGTTAGGGATGGAACTGGATCTTCCTCAGGGCGTGATGGCGGTGGGAATCAACGGGCCTGAAGAGCACGTGCGTTGAATTAATAACCTGCTAATTACCTTGAAAGTGATAAGTGAAAGGGTTAGTCACTCTGCTGTGTCTAATTCCATGTAAGCCCCTGGACTGTAGCCTTCCAGGCTCCTCTGTCCATGGGATTCTCCAGGTGAGAACACTGAAGTGGAGCTCTTCCAGACCCAAGGACTGAACCTGGGTTTCCTGTATTACAGGAGGACTCTTAACCATCTGAGGCACCAGGGAAGCCTGATTTTCTCAAATCAGCTCAAACTCCTGAAGTCCAAATCACAGCAGCTGGCAGTGGCAAAAACAACTGTAATTAAATGAGCCCCCAAATCTGATGAGATGCGTCCACGATGCCTCGACTGGCCCTCTTCTCCACCGTGGTCTCCATATCGGTCCCTAATTGACATATTAGAACACTCCTCCCAGGGATGCAGAAAACACCTTCTTTTCAAGGGCACCTGGGCCATTTCAAGAGCACAGGGAAGTTCCCGTGGAAGCCAAGGGGAGAAGAAAACATTCAGGCGCCCGAGTCTGAGCCACTGCCTGCAGTGCCGTGCTGGGTCACGCGGGCTCTTGCTCATTTCTTCCAATGAGCCTCCCTGACTCCATTCTTTCTCATACACACTCCCTTCTACCCATATTTTAACCCAGTAGCCAGATATATTTTTCAGATTACAAATCTGATTCCCCACCCTTCAAACAAAAAGAGAGACTATTCTCTTGGAGAGCGTAGTGGAAAAGAAAACCCCTCTCACGGCCCGCGTGGTTTCCACCCTGCCTGCCTTTCCCCGGCCTCAGCCTCTCTGCACGAGCAGCACTGGCCTTGTTCCCGTTCCCCAGGTCTGTCAGTCCCTTCCAGTCACAGAGCCCATATGTCCCCCAGATCGCATGCCCCCAGTGGCCTTCGCAGCCCACCCCCTCTCCTCTGCAGCACGTGTGGCTGGAACACTGGTGTTACTTGTCTGCACAAACTGCTGGTGTGTTGTCTTCGTCAGATGAAGTCAGGGGCCATGTTGATCCTGTATCCTCAGCCCGACCCAGTGTGCAGCCTGGCCCACCCTGGCACTCAGTCTTTATCGTGGCCCAGCAATTCCACTCCTCGGGAGGGATTCAGTAGACAGGAGAGGTTGTGTCCATCAAAAGACATGCGCGGAAATGCTCATAGTGACTTTAACAGCCAAACCTCGGCAGCAGCCCAATTGCCATCAATAGGAAAACGGATACATAAGCTGTGGTCTATTCAAATTAATACAATGAAATACTGCACAGCAATAAAAAAGAGCAAATTAGTATGACATGCAAGAAAATGGATGAATCTCACAGATGCAAAGCTCCGTGAAAGAAGGAAGACACAAAAAAGTGTTTTTTGTGATCACTCTCGTAGGAAGTTTAGCAATAAGGGAAGTCACCTGTTCGAGAAGGAGAATGGTTAGGAAGCGTTTGCTAAACACAGGCAGCCTATAGCGCCCTTGACAAGCCTTGACTCACACACGATCCGCAAGCCCTTTGACGCTGATTCTTTTTGGATCTCGTTTGTCAGATGAGGGAAGCTCTGTGAGGAGTGTCGACTTAAAACATAGTCACCACCTGAAAGCTGAGAGTGATGTTTTTTCTGGTGGGGTTTTTAAGACGTCAAGCCTTGGAAACCGCATCTTAAGGGACCCTGAGAGTACTGTCCCCAGGAGTTGGGGAGGGTCAGCTTGTAGAGGAATCTGCAGGGAGGGGCAGGCAGTCTGAACATCAAAAGAGTGCTGTTAACTAAAGAAAACCATCCTGTATCCTGTATCGAACATGGACTGGCGGTTCGCTTCTTACATGATAGTATACATGTTTCAGTGCCATTCTCCCACATCATCCCACGATCCAGAGAGATGATATGGGGTGGGAGGGGGTTCAGCATTGGGAACTCATGTACACCCGAGGAGGATTCATGTCAATGTATGGCAAAACCAATACAGCATTGTAGAGTAAAATAAAGTAAAAATTTAAAAAAAAGTGAACCAGTGATCGCAAGGAATTTAGCTCTTTTCCATGTGTGCTAAGTTGCTTCAGTAGTGTCTGTTTCTTTGCAACCGCAAGGCCTGTAGCCTGCCAGGTCCTGTGCCGGGGGACTCTCCAGGCGACAGCACCGGGTGGGTGGCCATGCCCTCCTCTGGAGACGGAAGCCGGAAGCCGTGCCACGCTTCCCGTGGTGGCAGCTGAGTCTTTCCGCACGGCACGCGGGAGGTGGGGTCGGGGCTGCCTGCGATCCCTCCTGCCACGGGCACCTCACCGGTCTGGGGCCAGTGCCCTGTTTTCACATCCTGAGCTCCCTTCCCTCAGGGCTCGCTGGAGGCTCGGCTGCAGCCTGGTGGCTGTAGGGGCAGCCTCTCCTCTCCTCCTGAGCTCCCCCGGGCTCGCCGGCTCCTCCAGGGGGGCTGTGGCTGTGGCGCCCTCGAGTACCCCGCCCCGCAGGAGGGACACTGGCCGAGACCGCGCCTGCTGAGTGCGGTGTCGTTGCTCCTCGGAGGCCCTGTGCTGTCTGCCCATCACATCAGCTGCTGCCCGAGGACAAGCCCTGGGGCTGCTGGGCCAGAAGGTTGCGCAGCCAGCAGAGCTGGCCTGAGGCCCCGCAGGGCTCGGTACTCCTGCGATTCGTCTTAGGCGAAAACGGAGGTTCTGGGCGGCCGCTCGAGGCCGTGTAGCTGCGTAGCATTGCATTTGTGCAGTTAGGACTGAATTGTGTTGTGCGGGTTGATTCTAAGTGACTCCCCCAGTTTCCCTGAACCACAGTGCTTGGGTGATGCTTTTCATGGTCGTTGAGCACATTTGCCTTCCTGAGCCTTTCCCTCCATAAGACAAATATGATAAAGTACAGTTTATGGTTGCCTTGGCATAAAGACAAGTGTAACTCAGGCTGGATTAGTACATTCAGCGTATATATATTTTCTTTCTAATATTGAAAGAATTGAAATGTTTTCATGGGCTCCTAAGTCTCCATCTGAGCCCCAGGCGTTGTGTCCACTGGGCCTAATCGGGTTGGATTGTCGGTGCCAGTGGTGAAGACGGAGACGGTGGGTTTCTCTGGGTGAGTAAGGGAGAAAAACGCATTTGAATGCAGAATTCTTTTTGGATGGGAAGAGATTCTACTTCTTTTTTTCAATTGCCATAGTTACTATAAAAGATTTAGTCATTAGCATGAAATGACATTTGAGTTCAAATGATAGTGAAAACTTGATGTAATAATGAAAAAGCAGAAAACGGTCTTTAAAAAAAGAGTCCACAGTTTACTGAAATGGTGTTTTGTATCATTTTATCTGATTTGGAATGGGGTGGGGAGAAGGAATTAATGAAATGCTATAAAATGCTGGTGTTTAAATAGGCCTTGATGTAAGTAATGAGTCATGCTTTCAGCCTTTCCAAATGTATGATTCTGCTGCTGCTGCTAAGTCACTTCAGTCATGTCTGACTCTGTGTGACCCCATAGACGGCAGCCCACTAGGCTCCCCCGTCCCTGGGATTCTCCAGGCAAGAACACTGGAGTGGGTTGCCATTTCCTTCTCCAATGCATGAAAGTGAAAAGTGAAAGGGAAGTCGCTCAGTCGTGTCCGACTCTTCGCGACCCCATGGACTGCAGCCCACCAGGCTCCTCCATACATGGGATTTGCCAGGCAAGAGTACTGGAGTGGAGTGCCATTGCCTTCTCCAATATATGATTCTAGCTTCAGGTTAAATAATAGTTTATTGGAGACAATATAAATACATGGAGGATGATAGCATCAAGTATTACTCAGAATACAGGTCTCCCGGAAAGTTTCATATCACTTATTTGCCTTGAGTCTGAACCTTTCTAGAAGGCCTTTGACAAACCACAGAAGTCAGAAAAGAAATCCCTCAGGCAGCGTAGATGCTATTGGTCCCTGAGATCTGAATAGCTCTTAGCTAGTAACTGGTGTTTGTAACCACTTGTGGAGGCCTTTAAAACACAAACACGTGGGAATGGGGAACTAAGGTAACAGAATGCGCAAGCTCTAGCTTTTACTCAGCAGGGTCCTTACCCACCCTCATTCTGCGCACTCACCGACAGCTGTGTGCTGCAGGACAAGGGGAAAGTATAAAATATGGGTGGATTCTGGTGTTACAGCTTCCATTAACACAAAACCAGGACGGTAGGAAGGCAGTAACACGCCTTCCTACTCCGTCAAGAGAGGCGGGTGCTGGGCCTCCGAGGACCAGGTCCGGGGAGAAGAGATGGACGTGAGCCAAGAGGGAGCCGCTGGGAAGGCCCGGCAGACGGGCTCCTCCCCCGTGCAACTGTCCCAGGCTTCTGGCCCTCGTGGTGATGAGCGAGGCAATCTCACCCCGAACCAAGGTGTGTTCAGACCCGAAGCGCTGGGCCTGGGCTACCCTGGACGGCCCCCTCCCGGAGCTCCCACGGACGGAGGAGCAGCTGCTCTCTTTAGAGGCGGCAGAACTGGCGAGTTCCCCACGCCTTACTGTCTCCTCAACCGTCAAGTCACTGAGGCTTTTGTGGAAGATGGATTTCTAGCCGCCTTGCTCTGGGCTAACACTGTTAGAATGCTTGGGAGGTGGGGAGGTGTCTGTGACAGTCGACGGCATGCCCCGTGTTGGGGGAGAAATGACTCCGCTTCAGCCAGCTGTCGCCATGTTGGAATTTGGGCAAGGGTTGTGAGGTGTCTGATGGTACCAAAAGAAAAAAAAAAAGAGCCAGAAATTGAATTTCTTTCAGTGTGAGATCTTCCTATTTAAAATATTTCCAGACCATTGGTAAATTTAAGAGCCAGACCCTTGGACAGCAAAAAGGTCAAACCAGTCAATCCTAAAAGAAGTCAACCCTGAATACTCATTCAGGATTCATGCCGAAGCTGAAGCTCCAATGCTTCGGCCACCTGATGCAAAGAGTTGAATCACTGGAAAAGACCCCGATGCTGGGAAAGATTGAGGGCAGGAGCAGAAGGCTGAGGGTGACGGAGGATGAGATGGTTGGATGGTGTCACTGACTCAATGGACGTGAATTTGAGCAAACGCTGGGAGAGAGTGGGCTTCCCTGATAGCTCAGCTGGTAAAGAATCTTCCTGCAGCTCGGGAGACCCTGGTTCGATCCTTGGGTCAGGAAGATCTGCTGGAGAAGGGGTAGGCTATCCCCTCCAGTGTTCTTGGGCTTCCTTTGTGGCTCAGCTGGTAAAGAACCCACCTGCAATCGGGAGACCTGGGTCTGATCCCCGGGTTGTCAAGATCCCCTGGAGAAGGGAAAGGCTGCCCACTCCAGCATTCTGGCCTGAAGAATTCCATGGACTGTATATCCATGGGTTGCAAAGAGCTGGACATGACTGAATGACTTTCATGTCACACTGGGAGATGGTGGAGGACAGGGAAGCCTGGCATGCTGCAGTCCACAGGCTGCAAAGAGTTGGACGTGACTAAGCAACTAAGTAACAACGACGAAGAACAGAACCATAAGGCACA
The DNA here is from genome assembly GCA_006410515.1 of Procapra przewalskii. Classification (NCBI taxonomy): domain Eukaryota; kingdom Metazoa; phylum Chordata; class Mammalia; order Artiodactyla; family Bovidae; genus Procapra; species Procapra przewalskii. The sequence continues at coordinate 1,728,318 of SJYF01000037.1, read as the reverse complement.
GACAGCCGTTGTCTACAAACCCAGTTCAGAGGCTGTCAACTTGTGGCCACTTCCTAGGGGAGCGGAAACATCACGGGGCCTCGTGAGGGCTGACGTAAGCCCTTAAATTAATAGCAGAAAAGAAAGAAGTCTCATCTTTGCTTTGGAGGCTCGCACGCCACAGTTTGCACATTCTTCATCAATGTGTTCCCTTTCTTCAACCCGAAGAAAAAGTCAGTAAATACAAATGGCAGGGATATGTTTACAACACGGCTAAATTATTTAAATGTGGCGTTAGTGTCTGACTTAGTCTCTGTGATGGGTTAAAAGTGAGTTCACATTGTGCAAAAAAATGACATTTCTCCAGTAGATGAAAAACCAGTACTGGACAGAGATTTAAAAAAAAAATGGTCAAGAAAACAGCTAAATGATCTTGAATACCACCGGAGAGTGTTCGCCAGCAAGTCAATAAAGCAAAAGGGTTATTAACCTCGGGACAGAGCTGCTGTTGTGATCCCAGGAAAACCATCTGCCATGCACCACTTTTTTATTGAGACTTCAGGGTAAACTAATAAAACTCTCCGTTTCAATTAAGTTTTGGAAACTCATGTTCCTTCTTCTCAAATGCTGCAAACGGGCACAAAAGTGCAGCAGACACTGCCCCTCAGAGTTCACCTCGCCTCCGGACCTGGAGCCAATGGCACACCCTGACGTTCTCTTCACCACAGTCCTCGACCTGTACCTCTGAGATCCGTGTCAGTGAGATGTGATGTTAACAGAAGTGGGGAAGGTTAAAACCTTTTTTGATTTTTGCAGGAGAGCTGGTAGAGCTGTTTTGAATTTAAATGCGGCTTTAAAGTATGTTTTTCTGTTTCTTTTCAAGACCTCCTAGAACCATAGGTTGAGCTGGAAGGGATCTTGGGAATTAAAATACAGCTTTTATGGAGAGCAGAACTGAGGTGCAGGATGGCTGACTCGGTCAGAGTCAGAGGGCAAAATAAAATCCACTTCGATTCCGTGTCTGGTGTAGTGTGTGCTAGGTCCCCTCTGTCCTGTCTGAGTCTTTGGGACCCCAGGAATGCAGCCCGCCAGACTTCTCTGTGCTGGGATTTTCCAGGCAAGAACGCTGGAGTGGCTTGCCACGCCCTCCTCCAGGGGACCTTCCTGAGCAGGGATTGAACCCCCGTCTCTTGTGTCTCCTGTACTGGCAGGCGGGTCCTTTGCCGTCAGCGCCACCGGGAGACGGCAGCCTTCTAATCGACTCCCAGTGGCCCTTGCCCCTGGCAGTCAAGCTCTTCTCTCCCTTTGAATGTGGGCTGGACCCAGTGATGCACTTCTGATGGACAGGCCACAGCTCAAGCTGCAGATGTCGCCTGCGTGACATGTGCAGCGCCACAGAGGTCGCAGAAGGCTGCCTGCTCTCGTTCTCGCTGGCTCTCTGTCTCTTCCTTTCTCTGGCTCGTCTCACATGCTTGCTCTTGATAAAGCCAGCTTGGCAGGGCAGAGCACTGAGGGAGCCCACTCACCAACTGCCAGGGACTTTCCTGATGGTCCAGTGGCTGAGACTCCACGCGCCCAGTGCAGGGGCCTGGGTTTGATCCCTGATTAGGGAATGAGAGCTGCTGGTGGCTCCAGTGTGCCAGAGCTAAGACCCAGTGCAGCCAAGTACCTTCTAGAAAGTATTAAACAACAGAATTAAAAAAATAAGAAGCGATGCCCTCAGGCCAGTGGCCCTGGAAGCACTGAGCCACGCGAGCACCAGGGGACCCAGAACCAGACCCTTCACCCGAGGCCACCACGCCTTGGCTGCAGCCTTAGGAGGGGCTGAGCCAGAGGCTCCCAGACCAGTGGTCAGCCCCGATCGTGGGATCTGTGCTGTTCTCAGCTGCTCAGGTTTGGGGAAATTTGTTACACGGCCATGAATAGCTCATACAGTATCCAAGGACTCTTGGCTCCCAGGCCACAGTTCTTAGTCCAGTTGGCTCACTTTCTTTATATTCTTTGTATATGTTTTTTTCAGTTGTTTTGTCCACGTCTTGTTATCAGTCACCGCTGCTTGGTAATGTCTGAGAAGCAAAGGTGAGGATGTCAGAGTCCTTATTCTCACAGAATTGCTTCAGTAATAGAACCGCATTTCTTTTTAAAGAAGCACATTTTAAAATGGCCATCTTGGTAGGACACAGAGAGACTTCTGTGAAGACCAGTAAAGGCCAGTGTCTGTGCTGGGGGAAGGAACACAACAATGCCTCCATTACTGGGCTGTTGTGAGAAACAAGAGAAGTCAGCGGAAGCGGCACCTTTTTTTGTGCCAGGACCGCACTAACACTTTATGGGTGTTAACTTCTTTAGTCCTCACGGCTTGCTGACGGAGGTGTAGCGTCAGGCTCATCTTCACAGACAAGGAGAGTGAGACACAGAGATGTTAAAGCAAGGTCACGCTGTAGAGACTGGCAGAAAACTTCACGTCTTGGGTGTTTGGGGTCTAGAGTCTGTGTTTTAACTACTTTACCCTCGTGTTCCTAGAGACAAATGAAGAACGATGGGCAACGTGCATAAAGTGCTCAGCGCGGCACCTGATATGTTTGAGGTGCCCCGTGTGTGGTTGCTATGGTGATGGCCATCAAAGATACACTCCTGTTGCATCGGCAGGCAGCAGCAGCTCCTGCATGCAGCAAAGGCTTTATGAGTTTCTGATGAAAGCTGACCCAAAGCACTCACACCTTCTAGGATGTCTGTCAAGAGAAAGAGGCTAATATTTTTAAAACGTTTGCACCTGAAGGTATTAAGATACTTTTCTATTGAATGTGATCTTAAAAAAGCCCCGAATAACCAGCTACCAAATTTACCCTCTAGCTGGTTTAAGCTAAAAAGAAAATTCATTGGTGCGTAATAATTAACATTCAGAGGCAGGCTGGGTTTGGGACTCACACGATGTCACTGGGGTTTATTCCCAATGCCGTCTTCTGTGCTGGCTTTTCCCTAAGACTCCAGGCAGCGGTGCCCAGCATCTCCAGTCCACGCCCTTCTGTCTTTGGGGAGAAATGACCTCAGTGGCTCTATCCTCACATCTTTTCAGGCTCAGGCCCCAGGGGAGGATGAAAGCCTTCTTTGTAGCAGTCGTGAGATATAGATTCTCGCTGACTGGAGCTGCTGAGCTCACACACCCATCTCTGACCTGAGCAAGGAGCCTTGGTAGGCGGACGGTCGAGGCCTGGGCCAGCTCCCTGTGCTGGCCATGCAGGTGCGCCACACCTGGGTCCATGAACGAGCAGGAGGGGGTCCTGCCAGAGAAGTGGGCTTTGGAGTCCAGAGCCCAGTGGAGGATGCTCACTCCAAAGTGATGAAGCCTTAGAGTATCTCCAGATTCCACGTCCAGTCCATTTTATTTATGTATTTATTTTTTAATCCATTTTAGACAGAGTAAATGGATGAACCTTGTGTCGTTCTGATCCCTGCTTTTGTTTGGTGTACTTTCTTTTGCTCATTATCTTTACAGTCAGCTTTCTTATACGACTCTACATGTACCATGTTATTTTAGCAAATCTTTTTTTTAATGTGCAAAATAAAATCTGACTGCTTTTTCCGGGGATGTGCCCACTGCAGATGTGTCGACTTTGTACCTGTCCCTCCATTTTCTTGTTTTACCTTTTCAAGCATCTTACAGCTCTCTCCTCTTATATTTATATCTCATTTGAAGCAAGAGAAAAATGACATAAACTCGTAGCATCAGAAGAAAGTGAGTACCTAACGAAATTGCATCCCTTTGGAGCCCAATGCAGTGGATGACCACACTTGGGCACGTTCGTGGTTGAACCCTTTATATGGTTGGCACGCCTTGGATGTCCTGCCAGGGGTTCAGTTGGATCTTGTATTAGTTATTTGCAGCCGTGTAACAAATCACACTAAGACACAGCAGCTGAGAACAACAAGTACTGATTATCCTACAGCTTTTGAAGGTTGGGAATCTGGGTGCGGCTCATTTGATTACCTCTGGCTCAGCATCTCCCACAAGACTGTAAACAAGACCTCTGCCCAGGGTGCGGTCATCCCAGGTTCGATGGGGGATGGGCCTGCTCCCAGCTCACTTCTGCGGCCACTGTCAGGCCTCGGAAGGTCTGCCCCACGCTCACTCACACGGCCCTGCCCTGGTCTGCCTTTTAGCACAGCACCGGCTTCTCCCCGACCAAGCAAACGGAGCAGGGGAGGGTAGGGGAGGGGCTGCCCTGGCGGCCCAGGGCTTAGGACTTCACCTCCAGGGCAGAGCTGCGCCCTTACCTGCCTGCCGGCCAAAAACCAGAACGTAGACAGCAGAAGCGATGTTGTAGCAAGTTGAACAAAGACCTATGAAGTGGCCCACGTTAGGAGAGCGAGGAGAGTGTAGAAGACTCAGGCTTTTGTAACGTAGTCTCAGATGGGAGAGACCGCCCATCACTTTGTCCCATGGTGTGTTCCTAAAAAGCAAGTCGGTGAGTCCAGCTCACCCTTGAGCCGGGGTTTCCAGTGGGAGAAAATCCTGGAAACCAGGAGATGGGCTCCCTGGCGACCACCGCAGAATGCTACCGACTCACCTGTCTCCAGGAGGGCTGCACGGTGAGAGTCTAATCGCCGAGGCAACCAGAGAACCTGGCCTATTAGGCGAGCTGTTGCTTAGTCTTTAGACGGTGTCTGGCTCTTTGTGGCCCCATGGGCTTTAGCCCCCCAGGCCCCTCTGTCCATGGGATTTCCCAGGCAGGAATACTGGAGTGGGTTGCCATTTCCTTCTCCAGGGGCTCTTGAGGAATCGAACTCGTGTCTGCTGCATTGCAGGCAGATTCTTTACCACCAAGCCACCATAAAGTGAATACTTCTATAAAAGTCTGATGTTGACTGTATGAGTGTTAGTTTTTCAAAATGGGATTGACAGTTTTTTCTGTCTAGTGAACCACACTGACCCACTTTGGGTTAAAAAAAAAAGTACTAGTGGAATTATTGGTTTTATTTGAAAAGATTTTTTAGTATTTGGTGACTTCTAGGCACAGGAGATGCAGGTCTGATCCCTAGGTCAGGAAGCTCCACTGTAGCAGGAAACGGCAACTCACTCCAGTATTCCTGCCTGGAAAACTGCAGGGACACAGGAGCCTTGCAGGCTTACAGGCCACGGGGTCCCAGAGAATTGGACGTGACTGAGCACACACACAGAGTTATACTTTGGGAGCAGGAAAAAAAAAGAGGCAACTGTGGATTCCCTAGTGAAGAAATGACTTTCAGTTTCCTAAGATTCACTTCATAGCTTTGTGCAAATAAAGTCTCTTGAAACAAAACCTAAAGGAAGCAACTGGAAATGTCTGAAGAAGCTAACGAAGGCTGTACAATTTGAGAAAAACTGCTGTGTTTAGTGTTACAGAAAGTGGGTTATAGAGATGAGAAATGCTGTGTGGAGGGCCCGATCTGTGTACCGTTTTTCACTTTGGCATATTAACACGCTTTTGATTCTATTCAAAGTCTGATTTTTCTAGGAAAAGAAGGAGTAGGAGCAACCAGAGAGTTATTCATTCTTCTTCATGCTTAAGAGTCAAAGAAAATGTGTTTCTCTTTCTAAAGATGGTGGGGGGTGGGGTGGGC
>SJYF01000037.1:1710425-1722416 GCA_006410515.1 Procapra przewalskii | reverse complement strand
TAGAAACGGTGACCCGTGAGGCCTGCAGGGAGGTCGGAAGAAGGAGAAAGCTAGAGAAGGTGTGGTTGAGCATTCGTCATTCACGGAGCGTCATCAGCAGTGATCACACAGCGCATTCACCAGCAAGCCCAGAAATGGACAGACTGACAGGTAGGCAACAGGGGCTGGCACGCTCTTAGGACATCGAAACCGTCGCTTTCGCCAGCATGCCTGCAACATCGGGGAGAATGCTGCCTAAGGAGAGATGAGTGTGAGGAAGAACAATGTTACAGCTGAGCATCAGGAACTAATTGGCTTGAGCTCACAAAATGCAATCATGTTTTTTTGTATTTTCTAGTTATTCAAGGTTCAGCAGATTCTTCTGAACAACAGTTTAAACAGAATGGGCATCCATTGTGTTACACAGTTAATGTAATTGATTTAGAATCCATAAGAAAACCCAGTTTTCCCTTTTGTGTGTGTGTGTGAGACGTGTTGATGTAAGAACAAAAGCAGTAATTGGTCATCTCTTTAGAGGACAGAGGTGACTGGATGAAAGAGGAAACTGATAGGAGAGTGGGGAAAAATACAAAATGCGACCTGCACCTAAACATCTACTTCTGAGATTTCATTTATTATCTTCGAGCTTATTTCCCCCAGGTGGTCATCTTCAAGGACAGAATCCGTTCAGATTCAGATACACATGCAAAGAATCAGTATGCACACCGTGGGCCTGAGTGCCTCTCTAAAATAAACAAGAAACACGGAGCTCTTAACAGGCAAGAGGAAGCGAGAACTACAGACACAAAGGCATCTCCTCGTTTTAAGATGTTCACACTAAGTTTTCTTAAGCACTGAAAACCTTGAAAGGGCTTTAAGATGCTTCCTAGAGCCATTTGTCTAATTGGATATCGAGGAATGCAATGACTTCTTAAAGAATACATTAATTCAGAGAAAACCGGAAGTCATTTGTAATTATAATGAGTAGGTTTCTCTGCCTCCTTTCAGAATTGATGATGAGCTTGCTGGCACAATTCCTCCTTGTACGCATCTTTATGTCTCTTTTAAATCTCCTTCACTATCAGCCGTTTATTTTACCAAAGGTAATCACTGCTTTATTAATCACCGCTTGAATGTAGTGGGATTTGAAATAGGCTTGTTTGGACTGTGAAAGCCAGGCACTGCAGGCAGTGGCTCAGACTCGGGCCGCCTGAACGTTTTCTTCTCCCCTTGGCTTCCACGGGAACTTCCCTGTGCTCTTGAAATGGCCCAGGTGCCCTTGAAAAGAAGGTGTTTTCTGCATCCCTGGGAGGAGTGTTCTAATATGTCAATTAGAGTCCGTGGGTTGGTTTTCTGCCGACTTACTCTGTTCCGTTTTTAGAGAGGGGTTTTGGAATCTCTGTGATTATGGGTTCATCTCTTCTTTCAGCTCCGTCAGCTTCGCTTCGTGTATTTTGAGCCTCCGGTACTAGGTGCATAAATATTTAGAAAATTCAGGTTGAAGGTCAGCTCCCCATTCAGAGCCAAATTCCAGGTTGTATATTATTACCTACTTCTGTTCCAAGAACCCTAGTAGATTCCTAAAACTGGATAGTACCCAAACCCATACATACTATGTTTTTTCCTATCTATACATATCTATGATAAAGTCTGATTGATAACTTAGGCACAGTAAGAGATTAGCAGCAACAACTAGTAACAAAATAGAGCAATTATAAAAATATACTGGAATAAAGAAGGGTGAGTGCCAAAGAATTGATGTCTGTGAATTGTGTTGTTAGAGAAGACTCTTGAGAGTCCCTTGGACTACCAGGAGATCAAACTAGGCCATCCTCAAGGAAATCAATGCTGAATTTCATTGGAAGGACTATTGCTGATGCTGAACTCTACTACTTTGGGCACCTGGTGCAGAGAGCTGACTTGTTGGAGAAGACCCTGGGAATTATTGAAGACAAATGGAGAAGGGGGCAGCAGAGGATGAGATGATTGGACAGTAGCACTGACTCAGTGGACATGAGTTTGGGCAAACTCTGAGGGATAGTGAATGACAGATGAGCCTGGCGTGCTGCGGTTCATGGGGCCGCAAAGAGTGGGACAGGACTTAGCGACTGAACATCAGCAACTACTGGAAGAGAAGCTCTGTGAATGCAGTCTCTCTCTCAGAACATCTCGTAGAAATGTGACGCCTTTTCCATCTTTCCTAAGCACTTACCACATTCCGAGGCTGTGACTTTTGCAGGTGGCAGGGCAACAGAAAAACGAGCATGAATTTCTTTTTCCTTCACAACGTCATGGAGAGCATATTTGTTCTGTCTACAGAAGTAATCAATGAACACTCTATAACAAAAATAGAAAAGTGTGTTGTTTGAGTCACACTGAGTGCTCTAGGCTAGGAGACACAGGCTGAAGAGCACTTGGACTGCGTTCTACTTGTCCACAAAATGAGGGAGGCTTATGGAGGCTAAAGCTGCAAGATTACAGCTAGTTTCATGAGCTGTTTATCGAGAGTTATGACTGGCACTGGTAACAAGTAAGGGTACTGGTCAAGTAAGCATCGGTGTGAGTCTGGAATGGCTGCATGTTTGTAAGCAGACACCTTCAGTCCTTAAGGCTGCAGCTGGCAGCCCCCGGAAGACACTGGCTGATGGTGGCCAGGAGTCTGATACCTTTCAGAAAATTCCCGGTCTCAGTGATGCAGGAGGTGTCTGAAACCACATCCACAGTGGCCGCCCGGCTGCATTCTAAAGGCCTGAAGTGCAGTTACTCTATTTTAATTTATCAACGCGTTCTTACTAACAGTGAAAGCTGATGTAAACGCACCTTTGGGCTTCCCAGGTGATTCAGTGGTGAAAATTTTGCCTACCAACGCAGGAGACACGGGTTTGTTCCCTGGGTTGGGAGGAGCCCCTGGAGAAGGAAATGGCAACCTACCCCACTGTTCTTGCCTGGGAAATCCTGTGAGCAGAGGAGCCTGGTGGGCTACAGTCTGTGGGGTCACAAAGAATCAGACACGGCTTAGCGACTAAGCAACAGAAACCAACTCATTGCCTTCCAGGCCCTGACCGGCCACGAGGCAGACTGTCCCAGTCACTGCGAAGTTCAAGGAAAATCACGGCTAGGCCAGAGTAACCTCCCCCGACCTCAATGTGTCCAAAGAAATGTGAGGAAAAGGAACAAGAGGAAAGACACGGGGGTTCTAGTGACGGTGGTGACGTGGAAATCGAAAGGCAGGATGAAATGGGTTGAGACAAGAGGTCTGGAAGTGAGGCTGCAGGCTGCGCGTGAGGCCCGGCATTTGGTGCTGGCACGGAGACCGCCTCTGGCGCGGCCGTTGGGAAAGCAGAGGCAGCGCTGGCCGTCTTCCCGGTGCCATGTGTCGGTCTTCTGCCCCTCCATCTCCCCGCAAGAAACATGCCATATTAACCTGCTACACTCATGTGCGGTCTGAAGGACTGATTCCAGACACGCATGGTCCTGTCTCCATGGAGGCTTCACATCGAGGAGTGGGGAACAGGGCAGATGTTCAGGGAGCATTCCCACACATCACCAAGACAATGGAGGGGAGAGGGAGGGTTCCGCAGAGCATGCAGCCCAGGCCCTTCTCTAAGCTCCCGCGGTGAGAAAGCAGTCCTTGAGAGCTGGCTTTGTGGCTGGGCTGCACTGCATGTGGGGGCCTAGTTCCCTGACCAGGGATGGAAGCCCGGGATCTTAAACACTAACCTCTTAACATTTATACACGGACTTCCTCAAGGAAGTGCAGGGAAGTCAAGAATTAGCTTTTTGAATGGAGATTTAGAGGAGGTTTGTCGCCAGCTCAGGCTGCCATGAAAGAATACCGGGCAGTGGGTGGCTCCACAGAGGTTGATTTTCTCGCAGCCTGGGGGCTGGAGGCCTAAGGCCAGAGCTGCCGCGTGGTGGGCTCCCATGAGAGTGCTCTTGCTGGCTTGCACACGGCCCTTCTTGGCTGTGCCTTCTTGTGGTGGAGGGAAAGAGCAAGCTGTCTTGGGTCTCCCCTTGCTGCTGTGGTTCAGTTGCTCAGTCGTGTCTGACTTTCTGTGACCCCATGGACTGCGGCTGCCAGCCTCCTCTGTCCTCCACTGTCTCCTGGAGCTCGCTCAAGCGCGTGTCCGAGTCAGTGACGCCCTCCAACCGTCTCATCCTCTGCGCCCCCTCTCCTTTCCCTTTCAATCCTTCCCAGCATCAGAGTCTTTTCCACTGAGTTGGCTCTTTGCATCCCGTGGCCAAAGTAGTGGAGCTTCAGCTTCAGCATCAGGCCTTCCAGTGAACACCCAGGACTGATCTCCTTTAGGATGGACTGGCTAGATCTCCTTGCAGTCCCAGGGACTCTCAAAAGTCTTCTCCAACACCACAGTTTGAAAGCATCAATTCTTTGGTGCTCAGCCTTCTTTATGGTCCAAGCATCACATTGTATGTGTCTCCCATTATAAAGGCACTGACCCCATCTGGAGGGTCCCACCTTCTGGACTTCCTCTGACACCAGTTACCTCCCAAAGTCCCTGCCTCCAAAGAAGCACATTGGAGGTTAGGGCTTTAGTATATGAATTTTGGGGGGACACAAGCATCCAGTTCCTAACAGGGCCGAAGGGAGAGTTTTCCAAGAAGGAAGCCTGTGCTCTCCTCTCTCCTCCTCACCACTCCCCGCTAACTGTTCCGAAGGTCAGCTTCTCATCTCAGACCCAGAAATGATGGCGTGCGAGGTCCCAGCCTCCACCATGAACGCCCCCCACTGCAATGGTGGCCCTGCCTCTGCCCCCCGCCTCAGACACGTGCAGAGTATGCTTGAGTTCGTGGAGGCCGTCCATACAGACTGCACAGTTTCATGCTGGGGCCAGACCTTTTCCCCATCCACCTCATTCTTCGTCTGGTTCAATGAAACCAGAGCACAGCCGACGGCTGGTCTGAGTGGGAGAGTGTTTGAGCTTCTTGCCAAGAAGCTGCCTTCTGTCCCAGCCGTCTTCCTCCCTCAGTGTAAGTGGATGTCTTCACGGCTCCCTGGCTCCCTGGCCAACTTTGGAAACCACAAAGGGATCTTTTTGGTACCTTTTTTTGGTTTTGTTTTGGCCACGCTTCATAGCTTGATCTCAGTTCCCGACCAGTATCGAACCCCGGCCATGACAGTGAGAGGCATGACTGGAGAGCCCCTGGGGACTCCCCAGTACCTTTCTGAGAGATCAAGTCTTGGAAGAAAATCCCAGAATCCAAGTTGTTTTCCAGAAGAAGCTTACCCAGTTAAGAGCTCTTGGGTTGATAACCTCTTGGTGAGGCTGTGACGTGACCCAGTGACAGCGATGGCAGCAGCGGAGAGACGCACTGGGCACTTGAGTGCTGAGACCTGACAGAAGCCATGGCAAGCTTCAAGGACTAAAGTAGCCAGAGCTGCAATCACAGAAAAAGCGGGGTCACTGCCCAGAAGGAGCTGAGATCATCATCCCCCCGACCTTGAGACTCAGCCGGTCAGCATATTCCCTGTAGCCTGGTTAGAACTAGCCCAGATAACACAAAAAGGCCCTTAAGTGAGCCTGCATGCGCAAAATTTAGCCAATTAATAGATGCCAAGAACCCCCTGCAACCAATCCGCCCTTGCCAACTCCCTGTCTCTGTTCTGAGTCTATAAATACTCCTGTGATTCTGGGCTCTGGGCTCCCTGCCTCACTCCACTGCGTTGGATGTGACAGAGTGCCCGAACTCGAGTTAGCAATAAACTCCCTTCCTGCCTTTGCATTGCCGCGGTGGACTCGTTCTTTCAGTCTGTTCGGAGACTTGGACTCGGAGCGCAACAGTGAGCATCAGGCGCGGCACCCGGAGCTGTGTGAGGCTCTCTTCCTGCTGCCACGCTCTTAGGCGGATAGGCTTATTCTGAGATCGGAGTAACTTACAGCCAGTTAGTAATGTATGTATTCCCGCCCTTTCCCTCGGATATTTATGAAGTATCTGCTGGACTTAAGGTGCAGTGCATACAACTTGTTAAAGACTTTTGAAGAGCTTTTAGCCTTAACTAGGGAAAAATTAAAACAACTAACATTTGTCGAGTTCATTTACTGAGTTCTTACCACATCTCAGACACTGAGCTTTTCAGTCTTTAGTTATTTAATGCTCTTGACAATCCTCTGATACAGATTCTGCTTTCTGCCCCACGTTCTTCAGGCAGGGGAATGAGCGTATGTAGGTTAAACGAGATGCCAGTAAGTGGTGGAGTTCAGATTTAACCCCTGGAAGCCAGTCTTTAGATCTCTAAATCCTGCCTGCCCAACCATGTGCCATGCAGGCCTAGCTTATATAATTATTATCATTTTTATGTCTTCTTAAAAGATACATTTATTTTATTTTTTGGCTGCACCGAGTCTTAGTTGCAGTGCATGGCCTCTCACTGCAGGGTGATCTCTTGTTGCGGAGCAGCCTCTCGGGCGCTCGGGCTTCAGTGGCTGCAGCCCTCGGGCTCTGGAGCACAGGCTCAGTAGTTGTGGCCACGGGCTTAGTTGCCCTGTGGCGTGTGGCAACTTCCTGGACCTGTGTCCCCTGCGTTGATTTAAATCAAAACCAGCAGGGAAACCTGGGCCTGCTTTATTTTAGACGCATGCATGCATGCACACGGTCACTAATCTGCAGCATGAGCTAGTGCAGGCTGGCCCCTTTCCTCTCTTCCTGCAACGAGACCATCAGTTTGTGCTGTCATGGAGGTGCCGTCTGCCGGGGTCCAGCCCCTGCAGGATCCAGGGGAACCTGAAGGAAAAATGGCATCGGCGATTGATTTAGAGAGAGATAAGGAAAGAATGTTGAAGATAAGAAAATAGAGGAGAGAAAGAGGCTGATATTCCTTGGTTTACATAGAGAACCAATAAAACTCCGAGACAAGAAGTTTGCCCTGTTCACGGAGGCCACAGGTGCCCTCCCAGTCTCCCGAGGGAGTGAAGATGCAGAATGTCTTCCCGTTCAGGTCTTAGAAACCCAGGCAGATAAGTGAATGCAGGGAGACTCTATGCTCCAAGGGATCAGCCTGAAAGAGAGGGATAAGGAGAGAGAGAATGATTGACATGGGGTGACCAAGCTTCTTTGAGCGAGGCCCAATAGCTATATTTTTAAAAGATACTTTTATACCTTGTCTTATACATAGAGGGAAATGAAAGATGTAAAGTCATACAGAATCAGCCCAAACATTACATCTGTTTTGTCTTTATCAAAACCAGGATTTTTTTCTGCAAACCTTTCCCATAAACAATATTGTGTATATTATCTTCTGGCCTTGGAGGCCTGTGAACATTTTATGACCCTCTTTTGATAAAGGCTGCTACTGCAACTTTCAGTGACCCCATGGACTGCAGCCTACCAGGCTCCTCCGTCCATGGGATTTTCCAGGCAAGAGGACTGGAGTGGGGTGCCATTGCCTTCTCTGTTGATAAAGGCTGCTCAACCAGAAAACTTATTTTCCCTCAAAGTGTTTTTTCTTTATATTTCTAATCTATGTCAGCCTCAGAAAGTATTAAACAAGTTACATTTCTCATAAGCAAAGGTGCAGTGAGTTACAAGAAAGAACCAATTAGCTCAAAAGTCTGATGTGGTTAATTTCAAGGCTACACTTGTTTTTCTTACTTTTCAACTATGTTAACTAATGCACTCCCAGGTGCACAGTGGATAAGAGATATGGGAACTTAGCGGCAAGCATTGGCCCAATAATGAAATCCTACACCAGCACTACTCTACTAACTTTTAACTCTTTAAAAGGCTCTATGTTTTAGGCTTCTTGTGCCTCTCACAGCTGGGAGGCTGTAAATAATCATATGCATGGCTGCAAGAGTCTGGATATACCTGCCAAGCAAGCTAGAATGCCAACAGAGGGGTTTTGATTGGAAATATTCCTCTCGTGTCCAGGAGACTTATCAGCTATAGCCCTAAGTTGATTTTCTCCAGAGAAAGGTGGTCAGGGATAGCCCCCTGTTAATGTCAGAGGAGTTGGTGAAAGTCATGATATAGTAAAACAGACAGTTCTGGTTTTGGGGTAGATGCTCGAGAAAGCCTAGGGAGCCTGTTGAGTCCTGAAGCCTTGCTTAACAGTTCTCTTCCACATGACCTTGTCATGGGTGGGATCTCCTGTGGCGGCTCCCAGCAGCTGTCATCTGTGTCTCAGTGCCCCTGGGCAAAGATTCAGGTGCTGCTGCTGTTGATTTGGTTCCCAAGGAACATTTACAACATCTGGAGACATTTGGGGATGTCACAACTGGGGAAATGGCATCTAGTAGGATCCAATGGGATCCACTGGGATCCAGTGGGTGCAGGCCAGGCATGCTGCTCAATAGCCTCCAGCGCACAGGACACACCCCACAGAGAACTCCTGGCCTCAGAGGTCGGTAGCGGCGAGGCTAGAAAACTCTCAGAGTTTGTTCAAACTTATGTCCATTGAGATGCTTTTAATATAGAACCATCTCATCCTCTGTCACCCTCTTCCCCTCTTGCCCTAATCTCTCTCAGCATCAGGGTCTTTTCCAGTGAGTCAGCTCTTCACATCAGGTGGCCACAGTATTGGAGCTTCAGCCTCAGTCCTTCCAATGAATATTCAGGACTGATTTCATTTAGGATGGACTGGTTGGATCTTCTTGCTGTCCAAGGGACTCTCAAGAGTCTTGTCCAACACCACAGTTCAAAGGCATCAATTCTTCAGAGCTCAGCCTTCTGTACAGTCTGTCTCTCACATCCATACATGACCACTGGAAAAACCGTAGCTTTGACTGTATGGACCTTTGTGGGCAAAGTGACGTCTCTGCTTTCTAATATGCTGTCTAGGTTGGTCATAACTTTCCTTCTTTTGTCTTTTAATTTGATGGCTGCAGTCATCGTCTGCATTGATTTTGGAGCCAAGAAAATAAAATCTGTCACTGCTTCCATTGTCTCCCCTTCTATTTGCAGTGAAGTGATGGTTCTGGATGCCATTATCTTAGTTTTTTAACGTTGAGTTTTAAGCCAACTTTTTCACTTTCCTCTTTCACCTTGATTAACAGGCTCTTTAGCAGTTGCTAAAAGACAAACTTCCACTTTTCTTTTAGAACCCAGCTTAAGCATTATCTCTTCCTGGAAGCCCTTCTGACACCCTCAGACAGCTTTTCTTTCTTTATTATTATTTTTTAATTCTCATAAAATATTGACTGATTTTATCCAGTTCAGTTCAGTCGCTCAGTCGTGTTCAACTCTTTGTGACCCCATGAATCGCAGCACGCCAGGCCTCCCTGTCCATCACCAACTCCCAGAGTTCACTCAGACTCACGTCCATTGAGTCCGTGATGCCATCCAGCCATCTCATCCTCTGTCGTCCCTTCTCCTCCTGCCCCCAAACCCTCCCAGCATCAGTCTTTCCCAATGAGTCAACTCTTCTCATGAGGTGGCCAAAGTCCTGGAGTTTCAGCTTTAGCATCATTCCTTCCAAAGAAATCCCAGGGTTGATCTCTTTCAGAATGGACTGGTTGGATCTCCTTGCAGTCCAAGGGACTCTCAAGAGTCTTCTCCAACACTACAGTTCAAAAGCATCAATTCTTTGGTGCTCAGCTTTCTTCACAGTCCAACTCTCAATCCATACATGACCACAGGAAAAACCATAGCCTTGACTAGACGGACCTTAGTCGGCAAAGTAATGTCTCTGCTTTTCAATATGCTATCTAGGTTGATCATAACATTTCTTCCAAGCAGTAAGCATCATTTAATTTCATGGCTGCAGTGATTTTGGAGCCCAGCTTTCTCATTCACTATGGTCAAGAATCTGCCTATAATGTGGGAGGTCTGGGTTCAGTCCCTGGGTTGGAAAAATCCCCTGGAGGAGGGTGTGGCAGCCCACTCCAGTATTCTTGCCTGGAGAATCCCATGGACAGAGGAGCCTCGTAAGCTACAGTCTATGGGATCGCAAAGAGCTGGACATGACTGAGTGACTAAGCATGGCACTTGGCTATTCGGTGGATCTTGAAGCTGAAGCTCCAATACTTCAGCCACTTGATGTGAAGAACCAACTCATTGGAAAAGACCCTGATGAGATGGTTGGATGGCATAATTGACTGAATGGACATGACTTTGAGCAAGCTCCGGGAGTTGGTGAAGGACAGGGAGGCCTGGTGTGCTGCAGTCCGTGGGATCAGAAAGGGTCACACACAACTGAGCAACTGATCAGGAACAGCAAGCCTAAGGATGACACATCTGGGCCAGGATATGTTTCTTGAAAAGCTACATAACACATCTGAAAGCAAAATGAAATTATCTGTGGGTTCTCCATGGCTCTGTGGGTAGCAGGATCAGGATGGGATTTAAATGTTGAGTTTTCAGCCATAAGCAGTTATGCAGCTTTTAATGAAATACAAACCCTCTATCCAGTTGCCAAATCTCAGGAGGTGATTTCTGTGTTCTTTAGTTCTCAGTAGGGCATTAAAAATTTTTTTAAAAGTCAGGTTTATTGAGGTAAAATTTACACACAGCAGAATTCACTCTTGTAAAATACATAGTTTTATTTGACAAATATATGCAGTGGTGCAAGTGTGGGGAAAAAACGCTAAACACACACAGTTGACGTTTTATTTTCTAGCATGTATTTTAGTCTTTTGTAAGAAACACGCGTCAACCAGTATATTCTGTCTCATTTATCGAGGCGTAATTTACAGGCTGTAAAACTGACGCTTTGCAATTGTAAGAGTTTTGACAGGTAGATGGTATTGCGTGGGCTTCCCTGGTGGCTCAGACGATAAAGAGTCCATGTGCACTGCAGAAGACCCGGGTTTGATCCCTGGGTCGGGAAGATCTCCTGGAGGAGGGCATGGTAACCCACTCCAGTATTCTTGCCTGGAGAATCCCATGCACAGAGGAGCCTGGCGGGCTGTGGTTCACGAGGTCGCAGAGAGTTAGGAATGGCCAGTGGCTGACACTTTTTTCCCATGGGGTCCTGTAGGCACCACCACAGTCCTGATGAAGGACATTTCCATCACGTCTAAACATCCCCCATGTCTGTCGTCAGCCCTCTCCCTCCCTGCGCCACCAGCGCTGGCCCCTCCTGGTGAGATTTCGGTCCCTGTCCTTTCACTTTGCCCAGACTTTCCTATGAACGGAATCCTACAGTCGTCCGTGGCACTCTGTGCCTGACTTCTTTGATCTCACATCACACTTTGGAGATTTATCCCTGCTGTCGAATGTGTCAGTACTTTGTTCTCTTGCATTACTCTGCTGTATGGGAGGATCTGCACACAGGGTTTCACGTGGACGTAAACATTTCCCAAAGTGAAATCTCGGAGTAGGATTGCTGGGTCCTGTGGTAAGTGTGTGTGACCTGGCGAGAAACTTAAAAACTGTTTTCCAAAGTGCTGTTGCTGCTGCGTTTTGTCCCGCTAGCAGTGCACGGCGGGACCGCTTGCCTTAAGTCTCTTTGACACTTAAATTCTCAAAAAAACCCCACAAAAACCTGTTATTTATTTTTGGCTGTGCTGGGTCTTTGTTGCTGCTCCAGCTTTTCCCTAGTTGGGGTGCACAGGCATCCCCCTTGGAGGCTTCTGTAGAGCCCGGGGTCTAGGCACAGGGGCTTGGGAAGTCGCAGCACCAGGATTTCAGAGCTGGGGCTCCGGGGCTCCGGGGCTCCGGGGCTCCAGGGCTCCAGAGCTCCCGGGCTCTGTGCTTGCGGTGCGCAGGCTTAGCTGCTCGGGGCCTGTGGGACCTTCCCAGATCAGGGGTTGAACCCGCGGCTCCTGCACTGGCAGGCAGATTCTTTACCATTGATTTCACGGGGGAAGCCCTCAACGGTCAATTTTCTAAAGCCATCTTACTCGGTGTCTTGTGTGGTATGGCAACGTTCTTTTAATTTGCCTTTCTCTGATGACGGATGACGTTGAGTGTCTTTCTGGTGCTTATTTGCCATCCGTGTCTCCGTATGGTAGGAGAGGTCATGAGCAGATGTGAACCAGGTTGACGGTGGGCTGGACCAGGGTGCTGGGGGCTCCTCACCCCTGCCTGGGGCAAGCTGCGCCCCTCTCCGCTCTT
>SJYF01000037.1:1662197-1677993 GCA_006410515.1 Procapra przewalskii | reverse complement strand
CCCTCACCCTGGCTCCCTGGACTCGGGGCAGCTCCCCCTCACCCTGGCTCCCTGGACTCGGGGCAGCTCCCCTCTGCTGCGCGTTTTGCACAGGGTGGTGTGTGCATGTCACTGCCACTCTCCCAGCTCGTGCCAGCCCCTCCGCCCCTGCCGTGTCCACAGGGTCATTCCCTATGTCTGTCTCTGTACCTGCCCTGCACATGGGTTCATCTGTAGCCTTTTTCTGGATTCCATATATATGCATTAATATGCAATATTTGTGTTTCTCTCTCTGACTTCACAAGCCCTGGGTCTACTTCGCCGCAAACTCCTTGTTATTTAAGCTGATGATAGGTGGAGAGGAAGAATGGAAAGGTGGACATTTTTCTGACACCCAAAGCTAAGACGGCTTCCTTCTTATCTAAGAAGCCATTGGTTGGGTATTTGCTATTGGGGAGAAGGACCAAAACTAAAAGCGTGGACTATTAAATAAGAAGATGCAGATATTTTTAAAGGTGGAAATATCGAGGAAGTGCAGCTGGTGAAGCAGAAGCTACGCATGTGGAACAGAAGATGCAGATGTTGTTAGGATTTATTATGCAGAATATGTCAGTTTTCTATGAGTAGCTTTCGAGGAAAATCGTCATCAATAGTTTGGGAGATGTGCCTGTTTTCCCCTCTTATTATGACCAGCTTACCTGGTGGTCTGGATGGTAAAGAATCTGCCTGCAGTGTGGGAGACCCGGGTTTGATCCCTGGGTCGGGAAGATCCCCTGGAGAAGGGAATGGCACCCCACTCTAGGACTCTTGCCTGGAAAATCCCACGGATGGAGGAGACTGATGGGCTAGTCCTTGGGGTTGGGAAGAGTCAGATGTGATTGAGTGACTAACATTTCATCTTTAACTTTAAAAATTTTTATAATAATTGTAACATACTGCTTATCATGCTGTCTAGTTTCCTTTTTCACTCGATAGCACGCGTTTGTACAAACTGGATCTCACTGGACCGTTTCAGCAGTTGTGTGACATTCTGTAGTACAGAGTGCAGGTTCATACGTCCTTCAGGGGATGGCAGTTGGCATTAGCTGTTAAAACTATTAGTAAGAATGTTCAGAATTTGTATTTCTGGGAGTATCCTTTAAAATACCCCCCCAAAATACAAAAGTGTATGTATCCCATAGCATTTATTATATAGCTTTGTGTTTATTATAATAACGACAAATAAGGAAACTGATTCTTTTGGTTCTTGGCCACATCTTTTAATCACGTGTTAATGTTTTCCTGCATGCTCCCCAGGGGGCTCAGTGGTAGAGAATCCACATGCTACGGCAGGAGCCGCAGGAGACACGAGTTCGAATCCGTGGTCGGGAAGCGGCAACTGACTCCAGGATTCGTGCCTGGAAGGAAGAGCCTGGTGGGCTACAGTCCACGGGCTCAGAGAGTCAGACACGGCTGGGCGACCAAACACGGGAGTATGTGTGAGATTTTCCTGAGCACAGTGGCATTCCTGCCATTACTAACTTTAAGCCTACTTTTTAAAAAATGGTAATAATTTAAAATTTTAATTTTTCCTAGAACAGCATTAAATAGCAAACAAACAAAACTGTACCAAATTGCGAGAGAGACCGCGGAAGGGAGAGCACTTTAGTGCTTTGAATGCCCTGTTTCCCTGGCCCTTTGGACCAAAGGCCCCATCCTCATCTGCACCGGGCCCCACGCGGTAGGCAGCGTTTGACTGCGCTGCTCCTCCGGAGGCGGGCCTCACACCTTTGCTGATTGGAGCACCCTTCTGTCTAGAGTCCTCTGGGGACTCCAGCTGATTGTCACTAATTTGAATGCTTAAACCTACTTTTTGACTTTCTTTTTAAACCAGCGCTCTGCTCTCGCGTCCCTTTCATGACTAGATGCTTCCACCAGGAAGGTGATGTGGAATGCCGATCCATCCATCCGTCATTGTTTTTATACATTCCATGATTATCAGTGGGCTCATGGACTGTAGGCTGTTAATGAATAGGACGTAAAGGCAGAGATAGAAAAAGGTATTAGCTTCACTCCCCAGAGTGATATAGCTTAATTACACATAGGATAACCACCTGTGGAAGAACTTATAATCACTCTCACATGAAACGAATTATTTTGTTTGAGCAGACTGAATATCATTTTATCATTTACTTCAGAGACAAAAGAAATTGACTGGATTTGCTGGGAAAATGATAACGTTATGGCTTCTATTCAAATACATTAGCACCTGTCTCATTTACTCGGTAAAGATTTACTGAGTGCTTACTTTGTACCAGACAAAGGTGCTGGGGTTATAGCAGCTGAGAGAACAGACAAAATCTCCTAAAAGAAATGAAACCTTAGTGCTGTTGGAAATTAACGAGATTTCTCTGTGGAAAGCCCAGCTGAAACTTGAGGCGGGGGTGGGTAGAATTTTGTTTGTCATCAACCTGGACATGACTCAGTGACTTACTTTTTTGTGTATGATTTTGTTTATTTATTTTTAATTGACTGATGATTGCTTTACAGTATTGGTGTGACTTCCTCCCTCAGCATGAAGCAGCCACAGGCATACCTGTGTGCCTGCCCTCTCCCCGCGCCCCCTCGCGCCTTCCTATGCCCCCTGGTGCATCACTGCCATCTTTCTAGGCTCCATATCTATGCGTTAAAATACGATGCTTGTTTTTCTCTTTCTGACGTACTTCATTCCATATAACAGGCTCCACATTCATCCACCTCATCGGAACTGACTCAGATGCACCCCTTGTTAGGGCTGAGTAATATTCCGCCGTGTAGGCACTGTGCTTCCTTACCCGCCCGTCTGTCGATGGACTCCTAGGTTGCTTCCGTCTTAGCTACTGTGAGCAGCGCTGCGATGAACACGGGGGTACACGTGTTCACCACGTGTCCAGTGTTGGTTTCCTCAGGGTATATGCCTAGGAGCGGGATGGCTGGGTTCTTTCAGAATCTCCAAACTGTCTTCCATAGTGGCTGTATCTGTTCACATTCCCATCAGCACTGGAAGAAGGTTCCCTTTTCTCCACATCCTTTCCAGCACTTGTTGTTTGTGGATTTTTGATGGTGGCCATTCTGCCTGGTGTGAGGTGATTGCTCATGGCAGTACCGATTTGCATTTCTCTACTGAGTGGCGTTGAGCACCTCTTCATGTGTTTATTAGCCAGCCATGCATCTTCTTTGGAAAAATGTCTCTTTACGCCTTTTGCCCACCTTTTTACTGGGTTGCCTGTTTCTCTGCTACTGAGTTGTATGAGCTGCTTATATATTTAGGAAATACATCCTTTGTCAGCTGTTTCATTTACTATTATTTTCTCTCATTCTGAGGGCTGTCTTTTCACCTTGTTTATAGTTGTTTTCGCTGTGCAGAAGCTTTTAAGCTTAACCAGGTCCCACTTGTTTATTTTTGCTTCTATTTCTGTTATTCTGGGAAGTGGGTCACAGGATCTCGCTGTGATTTGTGTCGCACAATGTTCTGCCTATGTTTTCTAATGACTTACATTTTTACTGAAATGAGTACTTCTCTCGTTTATAAGTAATTGAGAAGAATCTGTTGCAAAGTCAAATGTCACAGCTGTGAGTTGAGTGATCAACTAGAAATTTGGGAACATTTCTTCCCTAATAGACTAAGTATTTGAAACTTCAGATTTAAGCACCCTTAGTGGGGTTACATTGACATTTCCTTAAAATCTACTTTTTATCAATTATTATTTGCCGGGAGCCAGTGTGAGGAACTCCACCCATGGCAAAGGTCATGAGGAAGGAGGCTTGGCATACGCAAAGGCTTGATCAAGCCTCAGGAAACCCCCTGTTTCCAAGCATCTACCCCCCAAACCAGAGTCTGTTTTATGCTCTCACCTACACCTCTGACTTTATGGGGGGGCTCTACCCATCACCATTTCTCTCGGAGAAGGAGTTAACTTGCAGCTCCATTTAATAAAAATTCCTGGGCGTGACAAGAGTGTTTCAACTTACAAACTCCTCTGAAGGTTCTCTAGCCTGCCTGAGTGGGTTCATCCAGCCACATGTGATTGTCTACAGCCTCCCAACCATGAGAGGCATGAGATGCTTTAAAACTTTCTAAATACAGACTCTTTTGAGAAGTTAGAAGATTATTAGTATAGTATAGTGGGCTGGTTAGAAATTATATTGGTGAAGGGTTTTTTCATTTGTCATGCCAATAATTACTGCTAATTCCCTGCCCTGGGTGGGACAAGGGTGTCTCAGGTCAAACCTCTCTGCTGACAGACTAGCTTGTGTGACAACCTCTCAACCATAAACAGCACAGAGAGTCTGGAGTATTTTGAAAGTCTTAATTAGCATAGGGCTTTTCTCATTGTTGAGTCAATGATTACCGCCAGGCCTCCATATCCTTAGGCACCTGGGAATATATTAATCAATGTATTTGGAATATAGAAAAGGAAATATAGTAGTTTTTGAGGTTAGCCATACTAGATTTTTTGAGTTAATGAATTTTCTCTTTTGTTATAGATCACTGTACTTTGTTATAAATCACTGTGTCCTTGCTATGTAAAAATGTAACTATCACTATCTTAGGACTAAATAGATCTTAGGGGGAACATTGGTGAAGGGTTTTCATTTGTTGGGCTGATATTTGCTGCTAAATCTTCATATTCGCTGCCCTTATAATGAATATAACTAGCATATAGGAGAAATAAGTATCAACCTTTAAGATTAATCATGTTAACCTTAGATTAAGTAAATTCCTTTCTTGATTGTAATCCACTACACCCTCACCCTACAGGAATGCAACTTTATTTGGAAGGTGGTGCCTGGTTTAAGAAAAAATCACCCCTGGAAAAATAAGTTTTCTGGTTAACTGACCATTATCAGAAAGGGCCATAAAATGTCAGCAGGCCTCATGGCCAGACGATGATGTAAAACCCATAAGACCTTTGTATAATTTTATATGAAGCACCTGATTGTGACAAGGGTCAAGTCTGCTGACCCCTACGTGACTCTGTTTTCATCCCTATGTATAACAAAAGGTATATAAACAGACCTGAAAAATAAAGGAATCAGATCAGTTTCTGGAAAGACTGACTCCCCGTGTCATTTCTTTCTTGCTCCCCGTTTTTCTGGCTGAATTCCCATCTGGATGGTGGGTGCCCTCCAAGTCTACTTACTTGCCCTGGTTTTCAAGTTCCACGGGAAAAGGAGCCCGAGGAGGGGCGCCTTCCGATATTCAAGTGGCGCCGGTGGCCCAGCGCAGATCATGCCAATTCCTTGTCTTGGAATTTTATTGGTAGCCCATGTAAACCAAGTTATTCAGCATCTTTTTCTCCACTTATATCTCCTACTATTTTCTGGCTGAATTCCCATCTGGTTCATGGGTACTCACCAACCCTACTAATTCTGCCTGGGCTTCTGAGATCGGACCAGGGAGGCCTCAGTGCCTCCTCTCCTTCGGGAGAACGGAAAGATGCCTGTGGCCTATGTAGGTGGTGATTGGTATTCCTTGTAAACCAAGTTATTCAGCCTCTTTTTCTCTGCTAATTTTCTAATCCCTCTCTATCTGTAATTAAATAAGTTTTTTCCTAGGACGCCTACTCCATCTCCCCTTCGAATCACCCTGGATCCACCGGGGTTGGACCCCGGCAATTATTATTAAGATATTTATCCTTATTTATTCGGCTGGGTCAAGCCTTAGTTGTAGCGGGCAGATCTTCCGTGGCAATGAGTGGACTCTCTTCCTCTCCTGTGGACTGGCAGCGAGGGCTCAGCGGAAACAGTTCTTCTCTGTTCCGTGTGGTGTTGGTTTGGCTCCTTCGAGCACATGTGTTTAGTTTGCAGGTAAACTGGGATGGCCTGTGGCCAGACGGCCTCATTTGCATTCTGGCAGGGGCCAGGGCTCCCCACTGTCCTTGCCAACAGCCATCTAGCACTCACTCATGTGTTATATGTCAACCGTTCTCTATTGTTTGAAGCAAGTCACAAGGCTAGGCATAACAAGGCTGTGGGGCTGTAGGCTCCATGTTTGAATGAGAGGAGCTGCAAAGAAAGTGCGGCTGTTTTATCCCACTCCTGGGCATCTCTCAGCAGAGCCGTAATTAGAAAGGACGCATGGACCCTGATGTGCACTGCAGTACTATTTACAACAGGCAAACATGGAAACAGCCTAAATGCCTGTCGACAGGAATTGATAATGAAGCTGTGGTGTGTACATACCATGGGATATAGTTTTTCTGTTTGTTTAGTTGCTAAGTTGTGTCTGACTCCTTTGTGACCTCTTGGACTGGAGACCGCCAGGCCCTCTGTCCATGGGATTTCCCAGGCAAGAATACTGGAGTGGGTTGCCATTTCCTTCTCCAGGGGATCTTCCAGACCCAGGGATTGAACCCACGTCTCCTGCATTGGCCGGGGCTCTTTACCAGTGAGCCCCCTGGGAAGCCCGCGGTGGAATATTACTTAGCCATAAAAGGAATGGAGCAGTGTCATTTGCAGACACATGGACGGACCTTGAGACTGTCACATAGAGTGAAGTGAGTCAGAGAGAGAAAACAAATACCATATAATATCGCTTTTATGTGGAATCTAGAAAAATGGTGGAGATGAACTTATTTGCAAAGCAGAAATAGGGTCACAGTCATAGAGGACAAGCTTATGGTTCCACAGAGGGATGTGAATGGGAAATTGTTACTGACATATATTCACTATTAGGTATAAAATAGACAGTTAATGAGAACCTACCATATAACACAGGGAATTCTACGCAATGCGCTGTTGTGACCTGTATGGGATGGAAATCTAAAAAGAGTGGATATACATATGCATATGGCTGAGTCACTTTGCTGTACAGCAAGGAATTAATGCAACATTGTAAAGCAATTATACTCCAGTAATTTACTTTTTAACATTAAAGTAAAAGAACATGCAGCTGTTTTTAATCAACTATATAGTCTATTTTATTCTGTCAGCTAGTAACATTTTGGTGGGAGCTACGTATAAAATAGAAGCTAACTTTTATGATGTTTCGATCACACTTTGGTTTAGTTATATTTGTCTGAAAGCCAAGTTAGAGTTCTCTTAGACACCACCATCATGAATCAGGGAATACGCCCTCCATCCTCTTCATAGCCAGCTAAGCACAGCTTACCATCTCTAATCGACTGTACCCTCTCTCTTCCCTGGTGAGCTCTGCTAGTCTGTTCTTGTCAGAAAGACACACGAGCAGCAACTCGCCAGGTGGCCAGGTTAATTTTTAATTGTCATGTTTATTCCAGTGAAAAATAGATTTGCCTGATGAGCTGAGAAAAATGAAGGGGATGTGAAAATGGTGGGTTGAGATCTCATGGTGCACGATTTGCTGTCTTGGAAGATACACAGCTGTCTGCTGATAAGGGCTTGGGATGCAGGTACTCTTACATACCCTGGCAGTGGGACTATGAATTGACAGCTCTATTTTGGAGAGCACTTGGGCGATTTCTGTGACATCTAGCCATCTACCATATTTTAACAATCCTTTCCAATTTTCTCTAATGGGGTGTATTGAGGAGTCATTTTCCAAAATGTATGCCAAAGGGTGCTCACTCCAGAAAAAAGGTCATAATTGGTTCCAACAGATGACCAGTCTTATCTGGGAGATGCTTGGTCCCCTGGTCATTCTTTGACATTTGCACAGTCTGTCCACATTTTCAAGGCTCTGGGGAGCTGAGCAGTAGAGAGTCTGTGTAGCTGCATCACGAAGCCCCTGGAGCCTCCGCAGCTGAAGCACAGGGCTTTCTCCTTCGCTCCTGAGAGTCCCGTGAGCGGCAAGGAGATCCAGCCAATGCATCCTAAAGGAAATCAGCCCTGAATATTCATTGCAAGGACTGGTGCTGAAGCTGAAACTCCAACACTTGGCCACCTGATATGAAGAACTGACTCACTGGAAAAAATTCTGATGCTGGGAAAGACAGAAGGCCAAAGGAGAAGGGGGCAGTGGAGGATGAGATGGTTGGATGGCCTCATCAACTCAATGGACATGAACTGGAGCAAACTCTGGGAAATAGTGAAGGACAGAGGAGCCTGGTGTGCTGTAGTCCATGAGGTCACAAAGAGTTGTGCATGACCTAGCAACTGAACATCAGCAACATTCTCTTTCACACCTCCCAATACACACACCCATACTTCTTACACAACTTCCTACACCCAGCCTCTCAAGCACCCATCTAGGAACCTGCTATATAGAAAGAATATATGCATCAAAACAATGACTAAATTAGAAGATCTCTGTTAGCCTCTGACTGTGTTTCCTCCGCCTGAGCTAGAACTGTGAAATGTTTTCCCCTTCACTTGTACTTTACAATGTACTAAGTTTTGTCCTATTTTAGTGACTCAATTGTCATAGCTTGTAAATTCCAGGACAGTATAAACTGGCATTTGGGTTGGCGAACATTTCTCACTTTCAATGTCAGTATTGGAGTTAATTCATTACAGCTGGACCCTACAAGCATCACCTAGCATCCTGGAGGGAGGGGCAGTAGCTAGCAGACTCCATCGAGCTGCGTGACGTCTGCTTGTGGCTAAGTAGATAATGAGGGTTGTAAACGGACAGTGTGTGAGCTAGGTAATTTGTCACCTGGTTAGGCATTTTAAAATACTCATTACAGAATCTGACGGCTGTGTTCAGCCATGAGATCCTTAATGGGAAATACTACTCAGCAATGTCTGGGAAGGTTGAGCGCCTCCTGGGTCTTTTTGTTCCAGTCTTGGGAGACCAGTGCTCTGAAAATGCCTGACTCCTCTGCACTGTGTTTGGTTTTGTGTGTGGAAAGTAATTTGTTGTTGTTCAGGTGCTATGTCTGGCCAGCTCTTTGCGACCCCACGGACTACAGCATGCCAGCTCCTCTGTCCTCCACTATCTCCTGGAGTTTGCTCCAATTCATGTTCATTAGTCGGTGATGCTATCTAACCATTTCATCCTCTTCCACCCCCTTCTCCTTTTGCCTTCAATATTTCCCAGCATCTGAGTGTTTTCCAATGAGTTGGCTCTTCGAATCAGGCAGCCAAATTATTGGAACTTCAGCATCAGTTCTTCCAAAGAATATTCAGGGTTGATTTCCTTTAGGATTGACTGGTTTGATCTTACAGTCCAAGGAAGTCTCAAGAATCTTCTCCAGTACTATGATTCAAAAGCAAGAACTCTTCAGCACTCAGCCTTCTTTACAGCCCGGCTGTCACATCTGTATATAACTACTGGAGAAATCATAGTTTTGACAATGCGGGCCTTTGTTCGCAAAGTGATGTCTTTCTTTTACCTTCATGAAAAGAAAGCTGTTCTCTGTGAACTCAGGGAAAGGGAGGTGATGCTTCTCATAGATGAGATGCGGTATCTTTGGAACGTGCCAGAGGAACAAAGGCATTCCAGAGGATGCTCTCGTAGTCTGGGCCCTTAACTCTTGAGATCTCTTGCCAAAACCACAACATAGATGAATATCCACGGGGGCAACGTCAGACTCCGGCCTTCAGTGACCTTCAGTGGCACCCTGGACGAATTCTTCAGACGCTGACGAGATGTAAACAGTAAGGAGAGGGACAGGTCTAAGTTTAATTAGGAGCTTTGTGATGAGCAGAATGTGACATCAGGAATAATTCGTTAAAATTTTTCCACGAGTTAATATTTGGGTCAAAAGTACTTGGGAAATTGTCTAGCTGTTCAGGTGCTCAGTCGTGTCTGAGTCTTTGCAACCCCATGGACTGTAGCCCACCAGGCTCCTCTACCCATGGAATTCTGCAGGCAAGAATACTGGAGTGGGTTGCCATGCCCTTCTCCAGAGGATCTTCTTGACCCAGGGATCAAACCCAGGTGTCCTGCCTTGCAGGCAGCTTCTCTACCGTCTGAGCCACCTTGCCTGGGGCACATAAAATTCAGAGAATAAATGGTCGTAGATCCTTTTTCACCCCCTCTCCAATCTACTATTTTTTACTTCAGTGCCAAAAGAAAATGGAAATGAATATGGATATATGTACATTGTAGGTATAGGTGTAATGTATGTGTATGAGTGTATACATGCATACAAGCAAATCTTTCTTTTTCCTCCAAAGACACCCAGGAAAAGTAAAGATTATAACATGGTGGTGTTAAGGGCAGGGTGTATTATCCCTGCTTTTGTTCTGGGAATTGCAACTAATCTCGCTGTTATAAATGCATCACTGCGATTGTTTTGATTTAGCCTGGCAGGTATGATTCCTGCTCAGAGCCAAATGCTTCCCAGCAGGGACCCCACGAGCTCGCCCAAACCTTCGTCTCTTCCTGTCAGACTCACTGGCCCTCCTTACACTGTTTTGCTTTCCTATAATACCTTAAATATAGTAACCATAAATTCTGCTATTGTTTATCTCCCCCAAATTGAAGCCAGGGAGTCATGGACTAGTCATTCATCACGGGCTTTGGCTCAGTGGCTTGAAACTGAAAGCATAAGAGAAACAAAAGTGTGGCTTGTGTAGAGGCGGCCAGATGCCCAGGGGCTGAGCGCAACTGACTAGAGGCGAAAGAAGCCGCGCCTCATCTGCGTGGAACTTGCGCAGGGATAATTTGCTTTTTAAAAGTAGCTTCTCTTCCACTGAGACTTCTATTTTGGAAATGTATTATGGATGCTTTTGCATCTGTTGATCTGCTAAATCTTCATTTAACAATCATAAAACAGTGTTTAATGACAATAAGACCGTTGTTTTCTCTAATAGAGTTATTTTAATTTATGAGGGTTCTGTAAATGTGTTCTAATGCTAGTAATTTGGTGTTTGAAAGTGGGGTTGTTAAACTAATGGATAAGTAACAAACCTGAATTTGCCAGCAAACATTATTTTTAGACAGAAAAAGCCTTCTTGAGAATGAAGCCAATCCTAGCAA
This sequence comes from Procapra przewalskii, assembly GCA_006410515.1. NCBI lineage: Eukaryota > Metazoa > Chordata > Mammalia > Artiodactyla > Bovidae > Procapra > Procapra przewalskii. The sequence continues at coordinate 1,667,147 of SJYF01000037.1, read as the reverse complement.
AGCAGAATCTGCAGATTGATAATACTTGCTCACATAATTTAAGCCTCTGAATACAGCTATACCTGAAGCTGACTGTTTCTCACCACATGAGCCAATATATTCCAGTTTTTTCTTAGGCAATTTTGAGCCAGATTTCTGTTACTTGCTATCAAGAGCTCTTATTAATGTATTTCCCCAATACATAAATGGCTTTTGTCATTTTTCACACTGAAGTTGTCTAATTCAGTCAAAAAAGTGAAATTTCCAGGGGAAAAACAATATTGCTTATGGGTCCTTCCATTATTTAAAAGATCCACCTGGAGTTTATTCTAAATAATGGGCGTGTCCGCCATTAATAATTAAAATCACACCACATGCTCTCAGCATTATGCAATGCAAGCAGAACCAAGTTTGTTACTTAATACAGCTGGTGAGTTTGTCCATTTACTTACTATTTTAGCTGTTTCCCTCCCTACCTGCTTTCCTAAGACACTGTCATATCACAGCAAAGATTTAAGATACAAGGGTGTAAAAAAATAGCGAAACCTAAAAGCCTGTGGTAAGATGAAGCCAGAAGAAACGCAGAAAAAGCCCTAGAACATAGTGACCTATATTCTTACTCAGCTATTATAATTGGTCTATACCCTTACAAAAGTTTGTAGCTGAGGTACAAATTGGGCTTCCAGCAGGTAACGAGAAAACGGAAACAGATTACTGACCTTTGTTTAAGAATTATCCAGTGTGTTCAGGAATTTTTATATATCTCTTTCTAGTAGAGGATGCAAAAAATTTCACTTAAATGCTGTGTTTCTCATGAAGATGAGAAGGTGGTATCATAAATCCAGTTCAGCGCACATAGGTATTTAAGTGAGATTTTCTGTATTCTCTTAATGGAACGTGGTAGGGTCCCACAGTCCCCCCCTTCTGCTGACTTCTTGAAAATGCCTTGAAGAACAGGTGGACAAGCTGGGATTCAGGCATGTCTTTGCTGAATATTGTTATTCTTGGCACCTTTTTAATAAATAAGTTTGCAACAGGCTGTAATCCACACTTCCTTTGTGACCCCATGGACTGTAACCCACCAGGCTCCTCTGTCCGTGGGCTTTCCCAGGAAGAATACTGGAGTGGGGTGCCATTTCCTCCTCCAGGGGATCTTCCCGACCCAGAGATCTAACCCGGGTTTCCTGCACTGCAGGAAGATCCTTTACTGTGGAAGCCACCTTTATACAAAATGGCACCTTTTAATAAATAAGTTTATAACAGGCTGTAATCCACACTTCCTCAAAGCCTTGACTATACTTAAACTCTGTGGGTAACCTGTCTTCCCAAGTTCTAGCAGACCCTGTAGTTGTAAAACCCATTAAAAAGTTCTCATGGGGATTTTAATGTCCTTGGAGGCTAGACCAACATCTGCTGCATGCCTAGGTGCTTCGGAAGTCACCTTGCAAAAGGTTAAAGCTTGCAGATAACCCAGCCTCCGCAGGCTAATTTACTCTTTGCCGGTGTTATTTAGAGAGGCCGTGAGCAAAGAGCTGCGAGGTCAGGTGACAGCGGAGAGGTGAAATAGTTATCGAATGTACTAAGCACGTTTGATGCATCCCTTTTCTGAGAGCTGAGGAAAGGAAGCTCGGCTGTCTGTAAACAGCCTCCTGCAGGACCCTCCTTGATGCCCCACGCTGTCCATTGCACCCCTGGAGGTTACTTCTAACGGCAAGTCCCTGCTCTCTGACCAGCGTCTCCCCTTGTCCCAGCCTCCAACCCACGTCAGCCAGCATTCTACTCTCTGTGCTGGTGTTTTTTATAAGGTTCTGCATATAAGTGGTATCACACAATACTTTTCTTTCTCTGTCTCACTTATTTCACTCAGCATAAAGCTGTCAAGTTCCATCCATGTTGTTGCAAATGGAAGAATTTCCTCTTTCTCATAGCTGAATAATATTCATATCTCTCCGTATATACACTCTTGAGAGTCCCTTGGACAGCAAGGAGATCAGACCAATCAATCCTAAAGGAAATCAACCCTGAATATTCATTGGAAGGACTGATGCTGAAGTTCCAATACTTTGGCCACCTGATGCAAAGCGCCAGCTAGTTGGAAAAGACCCTGATGCTGGGAAAGATTGAAGGCAGGAGGAGAAGGGGGCAGCAGAGGATGAGATGGTTGGATGGCATCACTGACTCGATGCACATGAACTTGAGCAATCTCTGGGAGATAGGGAAGGACAGGGAAGCTGTTGTGCTGCAGCCCAGGAGGCTGTAGAGGTGGACACAACTTAGCCAGTGAACAACAATGGCAACACATTATCCATTCTCTGCTAATGGATACTTAGCGGTTTCCCTGTCTCTGTTGTAATTAATGCTGCGGAAGAAGGGAGTGCAGAGACCTCTCTGAGACACTGCCTGTGTGTCCTGTGGGTTTAGTTACTGGTATCCTTGGGGACTGGTTCCAGAACCCTCAAGGACACCAACATCTGAAGATGCTCAAGAGCCTTACAGTCAGCCCTCCATATCCATGGGTTCTTGGTGCAGAGGGAGGCTGTATACCTAGGTCTAGACTGTTTTCCATAGCAGCTGTACAAGCTGACATCCCCCCAGGAGCGAGGCGACATCCCCCCAGGAGCGAGGCGACATCTCATCGTGGTCCTGACTGGCGTTTTCCCGGTGATTAGTGCTGTTGAGCAGTTTTCCATGTACTTGTTCCTATTTGTGTGTCGTCTTTGGAAGAATGTCTGCCCAGGGGCTCTGCCTGTTTTTAACTGGGTGGGGCTCCACGGCCCCTCTGTCGCTGCTGCTCTTGTTTTGCTATGCTGTAGTATTTAGCTGTATGAGTTTCGTATATATTTTGGACATTAACTGCTTATCCCACTGATGGCTTGCAAATATGCTCTCCCACTCTGCGTGTTGCCTTTTCATTTTGCTGCTTGCCTTCTTTGCTGTGCAGAAGCCTTTTAGTTCGTCATATCCCACTTGTTTATTTTTGCTTCGTTATTTGTGCTTTCAGTGTGAGATCCAGAAAAGGCATGGCCAAAACCAACAGCGAGATTTCTCCTTATCTTTTTTGTAGGTGTTTTGCAGTTTTAAGTCTTATATTTAACTCTTTGATTCATTTTGAGCTAACTTTTATGAGTGGTGTAAAATAAGAAACCACTTTCTTTCTTCTATATGTGAGTATCCTGTTTTCTCACTCATCGAAGACATTGGTCTTGCCTCAGTGAATATTCTTGGCTCCTGTGTCAAATGTAAATTGCCTGTATATGCATGGATTTGTTTCTGAGCTCTCAATTCTGCTTCACTGGTCTGTCATTGTTTTGTAGTGTGCTTTGGAATGGGGAATTATGATGCCTCTAGCTTTGTTCTTTATCAGAATTGCTTTGGCTCTTTGGGGTCTTTTCTGGTTTCATAGGCATTTTAGGATGACTTTTCTATTTCTGTGAAAAGATGCCATTGGAATATTGATGGAAATTGCATTGAATCAATAGATAGCTTTCGGTATTATAGACCTTTTAACAATGTTAATTCTGACCTATGAACATGGGGTATCTCTCCATTTGTTTGTTTTCTTTAATTTCTTTAATCAAATTCTTACAGTTTTCAGTGTACAGGTCTTTTACCTTCTTGGTTAAATTTATTCCTAAGTATTTCCTAAGTTAAGTTTATTTCTAAGTTTTTGATGCTGCCACAAAGGGAATTTTTAAAGTTCTTTTTCAGATATTTTCTTGTTAGTGAATAGAAATACAGTTGACTTCTGCATGTTCACTGTCTCATCCTCTGTCGTCCCCTTCTCCTCCTGCCCTCGATCTTTCCCAGCATCGGGGTCTTTTCCAGTGAGCTGGCTCTTTGCATCAGGTGGCCAAAGTAGTGAAGCTTCAGCATCAGTCCTTCCAATGAATATTCAGGGCTGATTTCCTTTAAGATTTACTGGTTTGATCTCCTTGTTGTCCAGGAGACTCTCAAGAGTTTTCTCCAGCACCGCAGTGTGAAAGCAGTTCTTTGGTGCTCAGCCTTGTTTATGGTCCAACTCTCACATCCGTACATGACCGCTGGAAAAACCATAGCTTTGACTAGACGGACCTTTGTCAGCAAAGTGATGTCTCTGCTTTTCAATATGCTGTCTAGGTTGCTCATAGCTTCTTTCCTAAGGAGCACGCATTTTTAAAGTTCATGGCTGCAGTCACCATCTGCAGTGATTTTTGGTCCCAAGAAAATAAAATCTGTCATCGTTTCCTTTTCTCCCCATCTACTTGCCATAAAGTGATGGGACCAGATGCCATGATCTTAGTTTTTTGAATGTTGAGCTTTAAGCCACTCTCCTCTTTCAGCTTTACTCTCCTCTCTCAGCTTCATCAAGAAACTCTTCAGTTCCTTTTTGCTTTCTGCCATAAGGGTGGTGTCATCTGCATATCTGAGATTATTGATATTTCTCCCAGCAGTCTTGATTCTAGCTTGTGCTTCTTCCAGCCTGACGTTTTACATGATGTACTCTGCATAGAAGTTAAATAAGCAGGGTGACAATATGCAGCCTTGATGTACTCCTTTCCCAATTTGGAACCAGTTTGTTGTTCTATGTCCGGATCTAACTGTTGCTTCTTGACCTGAATACAGGTTTCTCAGGAGGCAGGTAAGGTGTTCTGGTATTCCCATCTCTTTCAGAATTTTCCACAGTTTGTTGTGATCTACACAGTCAAAGAAATACAGTCAGTATTCAATCTACACAGTCAGTAAAGAAATAGACGTTCTTCTGCAATTCTGTAGCTTTTTCTATGACCCAACAGATACTGGCAGTTTGATCTTTGGTTCCTCTGCCTTTCCTAAATCCAGCTTGTACATCTCAAAGTTCTTGGTTCACATACTGTTGAAACCTAGCTTGAAGGAATTTTAAGCATGGGAAATGAATGCAACTGTGTGGTAGTTTGAGCATTCTTTGGCATTGCCCTTGTGATTAGAATGAAAACTGACCTTTTCCAGTCCTAT
>SJYF01000037.1:1642972-1653741 GCA_006410515.1 Procapra przewalskii | reverse complement strand
CAGATTACTGCTATCTAAAACAAATATAATGTAAATGATTTATGCAATTTTACATTTTTAGTAGACAATAAAAAACAGTAAAAACAATCAGGTGGAATTAATTTTAATGATCTGTTTTATTATTTAAATAATTATTTAATAATTATTTTATTATTTATAAAGTTAATGCTAAATATTAATATTTAAACTGCTGCTGCTGCTAAGTCACTTTAGTCATGTCCAACTCTTAGCGAAACCATGGACTGCAGCCCACCACGCTCCTCCGTCCATGGGATTTTCCAGAGAAGAGTACTGGAGTGGGGTGAATATTTAAACTAAATATACTAAAATAGAAATAATTTTATTTCTTTTGTCTAACTCAGTATATTCAGTGTAACTTAATTTCAATAGGCATCAATACAAAAATTATTGCAATAGTTTATGTGTTTTTTTGGTACTAAAGACTTTAGCATCATTTGTATTTCACGTCTACAGCATCCCTCAGGTTGGCCTGGCCACTGATCAATGGCTCTGTAGCCCTCTGTGGCAACTGAGTACCATTTTGGAGAGTTTGTCTGAAGACTTTAGGCTCTAACCTCAGCTTAATAGGACCGAAGGCCTTAGGCAGTGGTTCTCTGGATTTATATTACATTCATCTGGGAAGTGTTTTACAATACCAACGGTTGGGCCTTACTCCTGATACATTAATTATAGTCTTTCGTGCTCACGGAAGCCAGACAGACCTTTAATCTCTCCTTGTGGTTGTATCTGGGCAGACAGTGCTGAGAAACCTTGCAAAAGCAAGAGGTCATTTAAAAGAAAAGTCCCAAAGAGGCTCTGCAGGGAATCTGCCTGCCTGGCTCGTTCTAAAGGAAGCTTTTTCTGGAGCCCCCATGTTCATTTGTTTTCTTTTCTATAGCCGAGAACACACCTTGATTAAAGCTTCACGCTCATTCTTCTTTCCTGTCTTTTTAAAAAGACAGGAAGAAAGGTCTCCCTAAACTAGAAACGTACTCTTGTGTATTGAGCTAAAGACTGCATTTCTGCATTTCTCAAAAAGCGAACGAACAGAAGAGATAAAGACAAGGTGAGAAACTGGGTGTGAAGGAGGCAGCCGGCGATCCTTCCAGGGCAAACCAGCCTTGCCCTGTGTGCAGTATCCATCTCATTAAAGAGATACCGTCGTAATAAACTCCCCGCTGGGATTTGCCAGGCGTGCAGATTGTTTTGCTTGGTCCTGAGTTAATAACACTCATAGTTACAAACCAATTGAGTGAAACATTGTAATGCCATGAGGCTTATGGTTATAGGAAATATAAACAAAATTTTAACATTTTAGTTTGCCTTACATATCTTTATTGCAGAGAAGTAGGTTGACGTTTTTATATTTTTAAGCATAAAAATTATTTAGAATAAGATTCTCTAGTGGATATAGAATAGCAAAACAATTTCAAGGGGAAATACAAGCCATTTAAAAGTTCTGACTGCTGAAGGAACACTCTTGTTCTTGTATATTTGAAATGGATGACTGTAGATGTCAAGTTGAAATGATATTTATATTTTTTCAAATAAATATAAGAGTGATCTAGCTTTTTAAGAGTCAGTACTTTCAATCTTACAGAAAGTGTGTCCTTTTCAATTTAAGATGAAAAGAGGTAGGTGACAACTTAATATGTCAAGGTAGATAGAGATTTTTTAAAATGTGTGGAAGGTTGGGATCGGAAAGCACATGAAGACCGTAATTTAGTGTACTTGCCAACCAGGGTTTGGATCAAAAGTCTTTCACTTCCTACATAAGTGACCTTTGCCAGAGTTGTTTACCCCCCTTAAACCTCAGTTTCTCTATCTGTAGAAAGGAGAGATACTGTTAACACTGACCTTCATCCCCCTGATGTGGGGGTGGAGTGTGGCACCGGAAGCTGACATGTGGTAAGTACTGAAAGTAGATGTCTTTCTAATAATTGTCAAAATGAGTGGAAGAAATGGTACCAATTAGAATTATAAAACCCATGAGAAGCTCATGCATGCTTCCCAAGATCTAATTCCAGATGTTGTCAACTCCCTCCACCTTTAGCTGTTGGCATGCTGAGGTATAACAAGTGTCCACGGAAATAAGTTGGATTGACCAAGCTTAGAGAGAGCGGGTCTTTAATATTAACTAAAGAGCCGTCTGCCCAAGGCTCTCTGTGGATTCTCTGCAGTCCGCAGCACTGAGGCGGTTTACTCTGTGTCTGCGTGTCTGCTCAGCCGTGTCCAACTCTTTGCGAGCCCGTGGACCGTAGCCCTCCAGGCTCCTCTGTCCTTGGGATTTCCCAGGCAAGAACACTGGAGTGGGTCCCCATTTCCTTCTCCAGGGGAGCTTCCCGACCCAGGGATCGAACCTGCGTCTCCTGCACTGGCAGGCAGATTCTTCACCACTGGGCCACCTGGGAAGCCCACTGTCGTTTGTAAATCTAGGTGATTCTGATCAGAAGACAAACACAAACAGCAAGAGACAGAGCCATCAGATCAGCCTCTCGTAGACACAGACGATGTCGCCACTCCCAAGACGTGAGGGCCCTGGCACCTCCAGGCGCCCGCTTCTGGCTGAGAGCTGCGGGCTCTTTCTGTTGACTGACTTTTCTCCTGACAAAGGCCCCTCTCTTACTTGGCATGTCTGGTGATTTTCTTCACTGTGTTTGGGACCCCGAGCCCAGGAGACCAGGGGAGGCGGAAACGCCCTCGCCTTTCTCCATCAGTTGATGTGACGTGTTTCATCAGTTTGATCAGAGGCTGAGCAGATTTGGAGAAGGTTTCTGACTTTAATCATCTAACAGTATCTTAGATGTCAAAGACCTGGAATCAGAGTACCTTTGTGGTTTCACAAAAATGTAGAATACAAATAACATAAATGTTACCAGTTTAACCATTTTACACGTGCAGCTTGGCAGTGTTAAGGACATCCACACTGCTGTGCAACCAATCCCCATAACTCTTTTATCTTGCAAAACTGAAACTCTACCCATTAACCAGTAACTCCACAGTCCCCCCCCTCCCGCCACCCCAGCTTCTAATAATCGTTCTGCTCTCTAAGAATTTGACTGTTCTAGACATCTCATATGTATAGAATCACACAGTATTTATCTCTTTTTTGGTGACTGGCTTATTTCACTTAGCATAATGTCCTCAAAAAGCTTATCTATGTTGTAGCATGTGTTAGAATTTCCTTCCTTTTTAAGGCTGAATAATTTTCTACTGTAGGGCTTCCCTGGTGGCCCAGGCAGTAAAGAATCTGCCTATAATGCAGGACACCTTGGTTCGATCCCTGGGTTGGGAAGATCCCTTGAAGAAGGGAATGGCTACCCACTCCAGCATTCTTGCCTGGAGAATTCCAGAGAGGAGACTGGCAGGCATAGCCTACAGTCATGAGGTCACAAAGAGTCGGACATGACTTAGCGACTACAAGCAAAGAAAACAAATATTCCGTTGTACATATTATGCCCATTTTGTTCATCTGTTCGTCTGTTGGTGGACATTGTGTTTCTTGTACTTCCAGGCTACTGTAAACAATGCTGCTGTGAATATGGGAGCACAAACATCTCGTCAAGTTCCTGTTTCCCACTATTTTGCATATATACCTAGAAGGGAAATCATGGAGCATATGGAAATTCTATTTTTAATTTTTTGGGGAAACACCATAATGCTTTCCACTGTGGCTGCTCCCTTTTACATTCCCATCAATGCACAAGTGTCTCAGCTTCCCCACATCCTTGCTAACATTAGCTGTTTTCTTGCTAGGAACCATATTCCTAGGTGTGAGGTGACTCCTTTGCTTTTGAGCACGGCACCCAACTGCCTGGGAAGCCAGAGTTTGACATCTGTGACCTTATCGTAAGCTGAGTTCAGTTAAACTCAGTTCACCTCACGGTTCAAATGTTTTGAATCTGCATTTAAGCCACTCCCTTGTAAGTATTGCCTGAAAAATCCTATGGACAGAGGCGCCTGGTTGGCTGTAGTTCATGGGGTTGTAGAGTCAGACACGACTGAGCGACCGAGTGTTCATTGAGCTGAGCACAGCCCAAGCACCACTTGAATTCTATACCCTGAGTCTGGTAGACCTCCAAAATGCCAGCCTTTCTGAACCAAAAACATCCTTGCTCCTCTAGGAAGAGCTTATACCTCTGGATATTTTACTTCTAGAGTTCTTGGTGTCCTCATCTCTTTGCTGACTTTAATAAAAAGTATGATTTTTTTTTCTTTGTGTGATCAGTGATTTCTTTTTGCTTGGCATAAAAATCATTCCTTATCCTTTTTTTTTTTTTAAATTTGGTTTTGTGCATTCGAAAGTAACACATCTTTTAAAATTAGTTTAAGGAAAAAAATGTACTCCTGATAGGTTGTAAAAAATCAACAAACAGATATTTGTATTAAATAGAGTTGGGGGACTTGAGGGGACGTTCTCACATCCTTGTGATGATAGCAGAACCCAGCAGGAAGAAGAAAGATTCCTCCCCCCCCATTTAAATTTAAATAAAAAAACTGGGGGGCTATACTGAGTCTTTGTTACGATGTGCAGGCTTCTCTACTTGTGGTATGTAGAGTTAATTGCCCTGTGGGAAATGGGATCTTAGGTCCACAACCAGGGATCAAACTCTGGTCCCCGGCTTGGACAGGCAAAGTGAACGTCGCTCAGTTGTGTCCGACTCTGTGACCCCGTGGACTCTACAGTCCATGGGATTCTCCAGGCCAGAACACTGGAGTGGGTAGCCCTTCCTTTTTCCAGGGGATCTTCGCAACCCAGGGTCGCACCTGCATTGGAAGGTGGGTTCTTCACCGCTGGACCACCAGGGAAGTCTCCCTGTTCTTCCTTGACGAGGGCTCAGCCACTGAAAACTGTGGGCTTTGTTTACAGCCCTGCCACTTCCTCACTCCCACTTACAAGCATCCTCCTTCCTTGCCCTCCAGGGACTTGCACATGGCTCGCCATGGTTGGAGACCCTGAATTGCAAGTCTCTTTGGATCCTGAATAAACCCATCTTTCCTGGAAGAATATGTGGCAGTTTGTTTGCTCAGGTCAACAAAGAACACCCAGCTGTCTCAGACTTGCAGGGGAAAGCTAAAGCCTTGTCTCCTGAGGAACACGAATCAGGAACCAGAAAACCATCGGAAAGTAGGAAGGATGCTTACTCTTATCAGTCTCTCCTTCTCCTTATCACTCAGTGTATGATGGCTGCGCATTGTGGCCTCATTTCCTTCTTTCGCTTTCTCTGCTTCTTTTCACACCAAGAGAGATGGCTGCCCCTGCCACGGAGTGCCATCATTTCTGGTTCTTTCTTTGGCACTGAGCGGCATTCCAGTGCCACGTTAGAGTCTCAAGAGGGAGAATCTGGTCAGTGCAGCCTTGGCGTGGGGTCCACTCCGGGACAAGTTGGCTATTGCCCTGCGGTCAGGCTCTTCCATTATAAAATGGCCACAGTGATTTGCTGCTTTGGTTGCATGAGTCTTCACGGAGAGGGGGGATATGACATAGGCCCTCCAGATCGTGTACACTTGTGGCTGATTCATGTCAATGTATGGCAAAACCAACACAGTATTGTAACATAGAATAAAGTATTAAAAAAAATAAATAAAAAGACCAAAAAAAATAGCCCTTTAAGCCACTTAGCTCCAACCATACACCCCCAGGAAGGATCTTAGTGGAAAGTCTTTTTTTTTGGACATTATTGCAGAAAGTAATGTATGCCTGTGAAATGTCTGACATCAATTAGCATACATATTAAATGTCGATCTTATTTTCAAAAACTAATTTAGAACTCTCTCACCAGCTTCTTTTCAAAAACTAATTTGGAACTGTCCAGCCAGTGATCTCCTCCAATATCAAAGCACAGTTCTTGCTCATTTTATTGAATAATCAGAAAGCAATTCTCAATTATTGCTTAATGGTTGGATAATTAGACCTGGGCAGTGGCAGTCTCCTCCTGTGCTTGTTGAAGTTTATAGTACTTTTCACAGGTTGACTTTTAATTACAAAAGGCATTGAAGACCTACATTAAACTATTATGGTGGGTATGTTACTGGTGTCCCAGAGGGTGGGGAACAAAATAGGTGGGGGTGTTGGAAGGAATGGGGAGGGGGTAAGAGGTGTGTCTTTAAAGCCTCAAGTCTGGGGGGATTCACTGAATAATTTAGTAATAAAGAAGCTATTACTCTAAGTTATTCTTTATTTATGCCTAGATGTGGCTTTCATCCTTAGCTCATTCAATGGCATTCTGCAGAGTGATGAGACAGAGGGCCTTGTCGTCTCAGTGATATAAACATGAATTACTCACCTGTTTTTCTTCTCTCAAAATACCTGGCAATACTGAATCTATGGGGGCAGTAACTAGCTTAATAGTTACCCTAATAAGCTTTCCTGCAAGAGAGAAGAGATTTATGCTCAGTCATATCAGCGGCAAAAATAATGTGTCCATTCAGTCCAATTCTTCTGGGATTAAAAAGTTTCCTCCTGAACTCTGGAATGCCTGTAAATCAGCATGAAGCCCCAAGCACTGAGGTCACTACAGAATTATTAGTAAAACATAGTCCTTGATTATAACGAAACACAGACCACATGCACGTCCATAAAATGAAACCCCTATAGTCGAGCAGTTACAAGCCCAGAGTGTAATCTCCTCGATGACAGTTTCCAAGATGAAGGGCTGAATAACTCAATGATGCACTAAATATATCAGAGATTTAGAATTGATGTATGGTCCACCGAGGCCCTTTGATTACTCACTTATGTCAGCCTTGCTCATGAATTATGACTGTGGGTTCTTCATTAATATAAATCCCCATCTCTCTGGTATAGTTATGTGTAGTTAGATCATTTATGTGATGACGTTTCCCATGCCCTGAAGGGAAAAGGGAGACACTTGGCAGTGTTTCAAAAACAGGAAGAGCTTTCTGGCACCAAGGAAGCTCTCAAGGGCTCAGAAAACACTCTGTGCCATCCAGCCCCTGCCACCACAGTGTGTTAGCTCAACCCCACACTGCCTTATCTCAGAGCAGATTTGCCTGCCCGGCCTCTCACCCTCTGCAGCGTTTCTTGCTAAATTTAAGGAGAGAAGTGGGAATCTTAATCAAGACATTAATAGTTTGCTAACAGTCATTATGTGGAGCACCCTAACTTATCAGGGTAGATCATTTGAGCTCCATGTTAATTATTTAGTTTCTCTTTTCTAGCTTAAAAAAAATGTTTTAATGAATGGAAGTGTGAATTTTACTTTATTTATTTTTCAGCCACACCACGTGGCCTATGGGATCTCAATTCCAAGACAAGGATTGGAGACTCACACCCCCTGCAGTGGACATGTGGAGTCTTAACCAGGGGCATCCCTCTTTTCCAGCTTTGGACGATGGATCTCCCCTGGTGGCCCCCGGTTAAGACTCCATGCTCCCAGTGCATGGCAGCATGAAATAAATCTGTGCTCAGGAACTAGGGCCCTACGTGCTGGGGGGAACAGCCAAAACTAAAAGTAAATAAAATAGCAATGAGAAAAATAAAGCGATTTAAAAAAACTTTAAAAATATTTAGAAAACGGCATTACTAAGGTATTGTGATTGGTAAGCACTTGCCAGAGAAATAGAGCCTGTGGGGGAAATTACAGATATCTGATAGGCAGATCGATAGATACAGAGATTGTTGTTCAGTCACTCAGTCATGTCTGTCCTTTGCAACCCCATGGACTGCAGCACGCTGCCTGGAGCCAGCGTGAGGAACATGGCAAAAGTCATGAGGAAGGAGGCTTGGCATACACAAAGGCGTGATCAAGCCTCAGGAAACCCCCTATTTCCGAGCATCTACCCCCAAAACCAGAGTCTGTTTTATGCTCTCACCTACAGCTCTGACTTTACGGGGGGCTCTCCCCCATCACCATTTCTCTCGGAGAAGGAGTTAACTTGCAGCTCCATTTAATAAAAATTCCTGGGCGTGACAAGAGTGTTTCAACTTACAAACTCCTCTGAAGGTTATCTAGCCTGCCTGTATAGGTTCATCCGGCCACATGTGATTGTTTACAGCCTCCCAACTGTGAGAGGCATGAGATGTTTTAGACTTACTAAAGGCAAATTATTTGGGGAAGTTAGAAGTTATTAGTATAGTGGGCTGGTTAGTAATTATATTGGTGAAGGGTTTTTCATTTGTTGTGCCAATAATTGCTGCTAATTCCCTGCCCTGGGTGGGACAAGGGTGTCTGAGGTCAAACCTCTCTGCTGGCAGACTAGCTTGTGTGAGAGGATTATCCACACTCCTGCCACTAGGCACATGACTGTTTACTACCTCTCAACCATAAACAGCACAGAGAACTTGAAGTATTTTGAGAGTCTTAATTAGCATAGGGATTTTCTCATTGTTGAGTCAATGATTGCCACCAGGCCTCCATATCCTTAGGCACCTGGGAGTATATTAATCAATGTATTTGTAATATAGAAAAGGAAATATAGTAGTTTTTGTTGTTAGCAATACTAGACTTTTTGAGTTAACGAATTTCCTTTTTTGTTATAGATCACTGTACTTTGTTATAAATCACTGTGTCCTTGCTATATAAAAATGTAACTTTATCACTATCTGAAGACTAAATAGATCTTAAGGGGAATATTTGTGAAGGGTTTTCAGTTGTTGGGCTGATGCTTGCTGCTAAATCTCCATATTCCCTGCCCTTATAATGAAAATAACTAGCATATAGGAGAAAATAAGTATTAACCTTTAAGATTGATCATGTTAACCTTGGGTTAAATAAATTCCTTTCTTGATTGTAACTCACTACACCCTCACCCTCAACTTTATCTGCTACCTTCAGAGGGTGGTGCCTGATTTAAGAAAAAACATCCTTGGAAAAAATAAGTTTTTTGGTTATCAGAGAAAAAGGGTCATAAAATGTCAGCAGGCCTCATGGCCAGAAGATGATGTAAAACCCCTAAGACCTTTTTTTATGTAAAGCACCTGATTTTGATAAAGGTCAGGACTGCTGACCCCTGCGTGACTCTGTATTCATCCCTATGTGTAACAAAAGATACATAAGCAAACCTAAAAAATAAAGAAATGGGATCAGTTTCTGGAAAGACTGATTCCCCCATGTCGTTTCTTTCTGGCTCTCCGTTTTTCTGGCTGAATTCCCATCTGGAATGTGGGTACTCACCAAGCTTGCTAATTTTGCCTGGGCTTCTAAGATCAAACTGGGGAGGCCTCAGTGCCTCCTGTCCTTTGGGAGAACGGAAAGACACCTGTGGCCTACGTAGGTGGTGATTGGTATCCCACGTGAACCAAGTTGTTCAGCCACTTTTTCTCCACTAATATTTCCTACTATACTATCCGTTTCTAATCTTTCTCTATATCTGCAATTAAATAAGTTTTTTCCTAGGATGCCGGCTCCATCTCACCTTCGAATCACCCTGGATCCACCGGGGCTGGACCCTGGCAGCACACCAGGCCTCCCTGTCCTTCACTGTCTCTGGGAGTTTTCTCCAACTCATGTCCATTGAGCTGATGATGCCATCTCATCCTCTGTTGTCCCCTTCTCCTCCTGCCCTCAGTCTTTCCCAGCATCAAGGTCTTTTCCAGTGAGTTGGCTCTTTGCATCAGGTGGCCACAGTATTGGAGTTTCAGCATCAGTCTTTCCAATGAATATTCAGGGTTGATTTCCTTTAGGATTGATTGGTTTCATTTCCTTGCAGTCTAAGGGACTCTCAAGATACATGGATACATCATAGACAGACAGGTAGGGACTTATTTTAAGAAACTGGCTTTCATGATTATGAAGCCTGTCAGGTCTGAAATCTGTACAGCAGGCCAGCAAACTGGAAATTCTAGGCTGATGTCTTGAGCCCTGAGGCAGAATTTCTTCTACAGAGAAATTTCAGCTTGCTTTTAACTTTTCAACTGGGTGAAGTCCACCCAAAGTATCAAAGATAATGTTCTTTACTGGAAGTCAGCAGATTAGAAATGTCAATCACATCTACAGAATACCTTCATAGCAACAGCTGGATTAATCTTTCATTGAATACCTGGTAACTATTTTATGGCCAAACTGACACATAAAGCTAAACACCACGGATATTTTGGTTGTGAGTTACAAGAAAGCTAATGAAACCACCTTCATAATGATGGTTAACGCACACAGAGGTTGAGCACACGGCAGGCACTGTTTCGACGCCTGTATGTGACAACTTATCCCAAGGTTTCGCGGTTAGTAATGGCAGACATGGGATTCGAAATTAACCAGCTGACTCCAGAGGTTGGACTCTGAACAGCTCTGCTATACAGACTGCAAATACTGTATCAAAAGAGAAATCATTGAATCATATATCTGGATAGAACAAGGATAGCTCTGGCTTAAGGCGTGGCTGGATTCAGGGCTCAAAGAATGTGACTGAGGCTTCACCGTTGTATCCATAGGCTTTGGCTGCATTCTCAAGAAGTCTTTTTCAAGTGACAGCTCCAGGTTTGTGTTGTCTGAGCTCAGTAGCCTCAGGGAGAGGAGAGAAAATAGAACTTCCCTTTGTCAGCGGTTCAAACAGGAGTTCTGGGATAGCACTGAGATCCTTGCTTGGGCCATGCACTCATTCTTTAACCAATCCTCATGTTCAGTTCAGTTCAGTTCAGTCGCTCAGTCGTGTCCAACTCTTTGCGACCCCATGAATCGCAGCACGCCAGGCCACCCTGTCCATCGCCAACTCCCGGAGTTCACTCAGACTCACGTCCATCGAGTCAGTGATGCCATCCAGCCATCTCATCCTCTGTCGTCCCTTTCTCCTCCTGCCCCCAATCCCTC
>SJYF01000037.1:1625529-1641803 GCA_006410515.1 Procapra przewalskii | reverse complement strand
ATTGAGTGCAGCACTTTCACAGCATCATCTTTCAGGATTTGAAACAGCTCAGCTGGAATTCCATCACCTCCACTAGCTTTGTTCGTAGTGGTGCTTCCTAAGGCCCACTTGGCTTCACATTCCAGGATGTCTGGCTCTAGGTGAGTGATCACACCATCGTGAGTATCTTGGTCATGAAGATCTTTTTTGTACAGTTCTTCTGTGTATTCTTGCCACCTCTTAATATCTTCTGCTTCTGTTAGGTCCATACCATTTCCGTCCTTTATCGAGCCCATCTTTGCATGAAATGTTCCCTTGGTACCTCTGATTTTCTTGAAGAGATCTCTAGTCTTTCCCATTCTGTTGTTTTCCTCTATTTCTTTGCACTGATCACTGAGGAAGGCTTTCTTATCTCTTCTTGCTATTCTCTGGAACTCTGCATTCAGATGCTTATATCTTTCCTTTTCTCCTTTGCTTTTCACTTCTCTTCTTTTCACAGCTATTTGCAAGTCCTCCCTAGACAGCCATTTTGCTTTTTTGCATTTCTTTTCCATGGGGATGGTCTTGATCCCTGTCTCCTGTACAATGTCATGAACTTTCATCCATAGTTCATCAGGCACTCTATCTATCAGATCTAGGCCCTTAAATCTATTTCTCACTTCCACTGCATAATCATAAGGGGTTTGATTTAGGTCATACTTGAATGGTCTAGTGGTTTTCCCTACTTTCTTCAATTTAAGTCTGAATTTGGCAATAAGGAGTTCATGATCTGAGCCACAGTCAGCTCCTGGTCTTGTTTTTGCTGACCCTATAGAGCTTCTCCATCTTGGTGCAAAGAATATAATCAATCTGATTTTGGTGTTGACCATCTGGTGATGTCCATGTGTAGAGTCTTCTCTTGTGTTGTTGGAAGACGGTGTTTGCTATGACCAGTGTATTCCTTTGGCAAAACTCTATTAGCCTTTGCCCTGCTTCATTCCGTATTCCAAGGCCAAATTTGCCTGTTACCACAAATGTTTCTTGACTTCCTACTTTTGCATTCCAGTCCCCTATAATGAAAAGGGCATCTTTTTTGGGTGTTAGTTCTAAAAGGTCTTGTAGGTCTTCATAGAACAGTTCAACTTCAGCTTCTTCAGCATTACTTATTGAGGCATAGACTTGGATTACCATGATATTGAATGGTTTGCCTTGGAGACAGAGATCATTCTGTCGTTTTTGAGACTGCATCCAAGTGCTGCATTTCAGACCCTTTTGTTGACCATGATGGCTACTCCATTTCTTCTGAGGGATTCCTGCCCACAGTAGTAGATATAATGGTCATCTGAGTTAAATTCACCCATTCCAGTCNNGGTCCTAGTGTGATTAGATTGACTAGTTTTCTGTGAGTCTGGTTTCAGTGTGTCTGCCCTCTGATGCCCTCTTGCAACACCTACCATCTTACTTGGGTTTCTCTTACCTTGGGCATGGTGTTTCTCTTCACAGCTGCTCCTTACCTTGGACAAGGGGAATCTCCTTACTGCCGTCCCTCCTGACCTTGAACATGGACTAGCTCCTCTAGGCCCCCTCATATTCAGGAGAATGGAATAATGCACTGGGGGACCAGGGCCTGGGCCCTTGTCCTGCATGGGAGGCGGGATGCTCACACCTCTTGACTCCCTCAGGGGGTTGCCGGAGAGCTGATTCCTCAGGACAAATCAGGTGTCAAAGGCCAAAGAGGGGACAGTGCTGGGCAGGCGGGAAAACACAGGTGTCTCTTCTCATTTCTGCTCCAGACCACGGTGCCCCTTCTGTTTCCAGATGTCTTAGCACGTCTCTGAAGAGCCTGCTCGGTCTGAGCCCAGATCTCTTGCCAGCCCCTCCCTCCCTTCTCCTGCCACTTCTCACGGCTCCCGTCAGCCTGTACCTCTGACAGCCCTGCCTTTGCTCCTGCTGTTTCCCCACCAAGAACACATCACCTTCTTTTTGTAAACGCTGACTTGCACTTCACCTCTTTAGTGACGCCTCCACCAAGCTGGCATTGATCGGTGGAGCCATCCCTTCCTCACTCATTCAGAAGCTCCTGCTACGTTCCATGACCTGGAAGGAGTTGACTCTGGCAAATCAGGGAGCATTGACCCCTTTCCTCGTGAAGCGCATCCTCTCCTTGTCGCTGGATCCTGAGCCTGCTAAGGAGAGAGTCCATGCCACGTTCATCTTTTCTCACTAGGGCATACAGTGTAGCCCCAACAAGAGGCACAGGGTCTTGAGGCAGACAGACCTGGGTTCCAGTCTAGTTCTCTGCCCTGCGACTTGGGTTCCGGTCTGTTTCTCTGCCGTGTGACCTGGTTTCCGGTCTGTTTCTCTGCCGTGTGATCTGAGTTCCGGTCTGTTTCTCTGCCCTGCGACCTGGGTTCCGGTCTGTTTCTCTGCCGTGTGATCTGAGTTCCGGTCTAGTTCTGTGCCCTGTGAACTTTGGTGAATTGATGGACTTCTCTGTGCTTCACTGTCTTGTCTCTGCAACGGGGGTAACAATTCCTCTCTCTGTCTCTCTCTTTAATGTACTTATTTATTTAGCTGCATTGGATCTTAGTTGCTGCGGCATATGGGGTCACGTTCCCTGACCAGGGATCGAATCCGGGCCCCCTGCATTGGGTGTGCAGAGTCTTAGCCACTGGACCACGCAGTCCCTTGACTCCTCTTAGACGGCTTTCGGTGCTCAGTAAGTCCATGTGTGTAAAGCGAGTGTCACTGCCTCACATCACAGGCACTCAGAGTAACAGCAGCTCCACTGGAATCAGTGTTCAGTCTGCGTTTCAGCGAACGCCTGGTCACTGCAACCACACGCTGCCTCGGCGCCACTTCCCTGGAGGCGGGAAGGAAACAGCTGCCCCGGCATGGGCTCTTTCGAGGTGGAAGTCCTGAATTTTAACACAAAGCTAAAAAAAAAAAAGATTATAATAAAGCCATACTATCAAGGCAATAACTCTTATCCCCATAAATCAACTTCTTTAACAGAAGCTGATTGCTGTTTAGGAGGGTTAGATGGGAAATGTCAGGATACTTCCCTGACCAAATTCACTGCTTAGAACAAGCTTTCCTTCATTAATGGAGTCAGGATTTCATGGTTCCCTTTGAGACTAGATAAGGCAGAAAAGTTTAATATTTTCTCCCTCAAGCAATGCGATGATGGATGGAATGTTTAACTGCCTTCTCATATTATCAGTTCATCACTGAGGACACAGTACCATCCTTTTAATATGATTTCCCACTAAATGATGCATGTCACTCGACATCTGGAGACTTGGATTCAAAACCAAGCCTGAGACACAAATACAAGTTGATTTAATTGTCTCTATTTAGCCCTTATCAGCAAACTCATTGAAGAGTGGACACTGCCTCTGGGCAGGGGGTCGGGAGAAGGCTGAGGTATCTCTAGCTGAGGACAGAGGGGAGACTTGTGGACTGAGGAGAGGCAAGAGCCTGCTTGTGCACGAGGAGATGAGTGCAGAGACGTTCATTCCTGGCATTTATCAGAGCTGGGAAAGGGACACAAGCTCATTTTCCATCAACAGGGGGACTGATCAATAAACTGCAGTTTATTCATGCCGGGGATTGTGCCTCAGCAGGTCTGTATGAGGTCTATATTTATAACAAGGATAACTTGCGATGACATAGTACTGAGCCAAAAAAAGGTCTACCATTTATCTATGTTTTTAAAGAACAAGAAACCATATTATATATCACTTCGGAATACATTGTAAGGACATATATGGATATTGTGTGCATATATACATGTGTTTTTGAGTATATAAATGTGTATGTCTGTGCTCAGTTGCTCAGTCATGTCCGGCTCTTTGCAACCTTACGGACTGCAGCTTGCCAGCCTCCTTTGTCCATGGAATTTTCTGGCAAGGATACTGGAGCAGGTTGCCATTTCCTCCTCCAGGGATCTTCCTGACCCAGGGATTGAACCCGTGTCTCCTGGGTCTCCTGTTTTGCAGGAAGATTCTTTACTGCTGTAGTACCAGGGAAGCCCCATATGTGTGTGTGTATAAATATATATATGTTACACATATACATATATATATATGTACATATACATAAAAGTCTAAAAAGATATATAGTAATTATTTCAGGAAAGAAGAGGGAAGGTATAACAAAAAAAGCTTAAGTCACACTTGCAATTTATTTTCTTTAAAAGAGAAAGATAAAAAGAGTTAAACAAAATATAAAAGTCTGTTAACTATGATTAAATCTTGGCAGTATGTGTAGTGTTACAAAATTATTTTCTGAATGCTTAACATGATTATAATTAAAACTTTAGGAAAGAGCAGAAATTTGCAAGAGCATTTTGTGAATGTTGGGAGACTGGCAGTGACCATCATTTCAGAACCTCAGAGAAGTGAACAGTTTACTCACCAACTTGATAATAATTGCAGTCTTAGCATGAAAGAATACTCTGTGAGCTACTGGATTTTACATCAGCCATAAAAATAATTTCTGGCCCAGCAGGGATTAGAAATTAGGAGTAATCATAAGGAAAAGCAGCTGGCGATTCTAAAATTCCTCAGAAGGCTCTGTCAGAGGGAGACGTCCTTAAGTTCAGAGTTCTTTTTGACACCCCACCTTTTTCACCCTGCTTCAACGTCCTGCTGGCAAATACATTTCTAAATCCTGATGCTCCTCAGAATGGTTTGTACTCCGAGTATCTTAGTTAGTGAGGGCTGCCATAATAAAGTACTGCAAACTGGTGGCTTAAACAACAGACATTTATTTTCATTAACTATTTCATTTCAATTTTTTAAAAAAGCTTCTCTTAGGATGTGACTTTTGTTTTCCTTTCATAGGCGATTCAAAACTTCTCTCACAAATAGACCAATATTTATTTTAAATGGCTCGTGATGTTCTGTGATGGTGAATTTTATGGGTCACGTTAACTGGGCCACGGGGTGCCCAGATATTTGGTCAAACACTATTCTGGTGTGTCTGTGAGGGTGTTTGGCTGGAGAGTAACATTTGAATCGATGTACTGAGTAAAGCAGATGGCCCTCGGCAGTATGAGTGGACCCCATCGACCTGTGGGGCTCTGGACAGAACAAGAAAGCAGAAGAGAACTCTCTCTCACTGTCTGGCTCTCTAGAGCTGGCGCACCAGCCTTCTCTTGCCTTTGGACTCAGATTGCAGAGCACACCATCAGCTTCCATGGTTCCAAATAAGGCCTTCGGACTTGAGCTGGAACCGCACCATCAGCTACCCGGGGCCTCCAGCTTCTGAGC
Organism: Procapra przewalskii; assembly: GCA_006410515.1. Lineage (NCBI taxonomy): Eukaryota > Metazoa > Chordata > Mammalia > Artiodactyla > Bovidae > Procapra > Procapra przewalskii. Next base: position 1,636,569 of record SJYF01000037.1, on the reverse strand, counting down.
TTCTCAGCCTTCATAACTGTGTGAGTCGCTTCCTTATAATGTAGATCTTATGTATAAAATTCCTTAGGATAGAGAGGTAAGATGGACCTCCTGTTGATTCTGTTTCTCCAGCGAACCCAGACCTTCCATCCTGCAGTATTATCACGAGAATAATTTCTAAAATGCTGTTGTCTGTGTTGCACATGAATTTGTCGCTTATTTAGAAAACTAGAAAATGTAGAAAAGCAGAAGAAAAAATAAAAATTACTTATATTTCCACCTTTACAGAGCAGTCAGGCTGAACATTTTAGGGTGTGCCTGTCCAGTTGATTTTTTCTACCATCCATTCATAGGTCACGTGTTTAATAGTGTCCGTCACCAGATTCACGGCCACTGGAACCTCACCTCAGATGTGATCTTACTTGGACATAGGCTTTGCAGAGGACGTCATTACCTAAGAGGAGGTCACTCTTGATGAAGATCAGCCCCAAGTTCCATGAACGATGTCCTTGAAGGTTAGGAGAAGGCGTGCAGAGAGAATACTGCGTGAGCGCGGAGGCAGGGGCTGGGCTGGGGCTACGTGCTACTGAGCACCGTGACGGTTGCCAAGGCAACCTCCAGCCGCCGGGACGGAAGCACCAGACTCTTCCTCAGGGCTTCTGGAAGAAGCCAGCGCTGCTGGCGCCTGGCTTCATAATTCTGGCTTCCAGAAATTCGAGCCAATATGTTTCTGTTGTTTTACAGCCCCCCAGTTTGCAGTGATTTATGAAGGCGGTCGGGTTTCCCTGGTGGCTCAGCGGTCAGAATCTGCCTGCAAAGCAGGACCCCCCGGTTCAGCCCCTGGGTCAGGAAGATCCCCTGGAGGAGGGCATGGCAACCCACTCCAGTGCTCTCGCCTGGAGAATCCCACGGACAGAGGGGCCTGGCGGGCTGCAGTCCACGGGGTAGCAAAGAGTCGGACACGACGAAGGCAGCCGAACACGCGCACATTATGGCCACTACAGGAAATTATCCATACCTACAGGCTTCAAAAGTGAGCCTGAGATCATATGGTATAGGGCTTCCCAGGGGGGTAAAGAATCTGCCTGCCCATGCAGGAGCAGCAGGAGATGCGGATTTGATCCTTGGGTCAGGAAGATCCCCTGGAGGAGGAGACGGCACCCACTCCAGTGTTCCTGCCTGGGAAATGCCATGGACGGAGGGGCCTGGCGGGCTGCAGTCCCTGGGGTCCACGCGTCGGATGTGGCTCAGTGCATGTGTGCACATACGCACACACTGTTTTGTAGCTTATTTATTTTATTTGAAATATTTGAATCATGTTTGCATGTTATTCAATATTCTTCTGTGGCATTATTTTAATTCCATCTCTTTTATGGGTGCACACTGTTTCATTTATTACTCTCCCATGATGGCTTTGAAGCACTCGGGTTCCCCCAGATTTTCATTATTAATATATTGTGCTCGTGTATCTTCTCTTGCCTAATATTTGATTTAAATATTCATATATTTTCCTTTGAATAAAGTCTTAGGTGTTAGACTCTCCTAAGGACTGAGCAGGTAGGGGACCTTGTCTGTCCTGCCCCCTGCCACTATCCATCAAATAGTTCTAGGCACACAATAAGAAAATTGCCCATTTGTTTAGACCTGCTGGGCAAAATCAAATTGAAAGGCTTTGTTCATTTTTACAGCTTTGGGAATATATTGCCAAACTGTATATCAGGTACTTTTTCAAGTGTCAAACTAAAGGAATCATGCTTTTCCTGGGTGAACTCGCACAGTCCAACTCTAGCAATTAGATCTGTTCTACCCTAAAGTCTTCTCATATGCGATCATTACTCATGAGTCTGGAAGTAGTTTCATATACAAACTTCCTGATTTAGTTATGTTAGGCTATCCTAAAAAATTGATGCCATCAATTTTTAAAATTTTGTATTTTCTCCTCTGGCACAAACCATACCTCATAGCTCATACTGTTCATTTAACCCAAATTTAGAATGTAGGCCCAGGAGATGGAGATTATTCAACAATTTGGCACTTCTTTTGATTTGAGTCATACGTATACTTTAGAACTGATGATTATGGATCATGATTCAATGAATACTTCGGTACATTATCAGAAATATTAGTAAGAAAGGCAAGGACATTTGTAGTAATAAGGAAGAATTCATCACCAACTATTGAAAACTATTTTCAACGATTTTCATCCTTTTTTCCCAAAATAGCAGATGGCTTAATTCTTTCAACCAGCGGCTGAGAAAAGAAATATTTGAATGATAAGGAGCATAAAATTGTTTCCCCTTGTAACACAACAACAAAGTCTTCAGGTGCACATACAGATATGCCTATATAGATAGATGTGTGTGTGTGTATATATATACACACATATATATTTTCCAGTGATCATGTGTGGATGGGAGAGTTGGACTGTAAAGAAAGCTGAGCGCCGAAGAATTGATGCTTTTGAACTGTGGTGTTGGAGAAGACTCTTGAGAGTCCCTTGGACAGCTAGGAGATCCAACCAGTCCATTCTGAAGGAGATCAGCCCTGGGATTTCTTTGGAAGGAATGATGCTAAAGCTGAAGCTCCAGTACTTTGGCCATTTCATGAGAAGAGTTGACTCACTGGAAAAGACTCTGATGCTGGGAGGGATTAGGGGTAGGAGGAAAAGGGGACGACAGAGGATGAGATGGCTGGATGGCATCATGGACTCTATGGACGTGAGTTTGAGTGAACTCTGGGAGGTGGTAATGGACAGGGAGGCCTGGTGTGTTGCAATTCATGGGGTCGCAAAGAGTTGGACACAACTGAGTGACTGAATTGAACTGAATATATATAATAAATTATCAGATTAAAAAAATAAAACCCAATCAGCAAAGCCCAAGTCTAGACAAAAAATTACTGTATAAATTTTTAGTGGTTGACCTATGAATTTATATATATATATGCCTTTCAGGTGGCACTTGTGGTAAAGAACCCACCTGCCAATGCAGGAGATGCAAGAGACAGGAATTCAACCCTGGGTTGCAGAGCTCCCTTGGAGGAGGGCATGGCAGCCCACTCCAGTGTCCTTGCCTGGAGAATCCTTTGGACAGAGGAGCCTGGCAAGCTGTGGTCGACAGAGGCACGTAGCATTGGACACTACTGAAATGACTTAGCACACACACACACACACACACACATATGTATATAACGTTTAGTGATAAACTCAGAATCAATTCTTACCACTTCACACGAAATATAGAAGCCATGTGGGTCCCTGTACCCTGCCCATTTATGCTCTAGTTGCTTTCTGTATGGAATTCACATACATTGAAAATGCCATCAGTGTTATAATTTTTGATTTCATCATTCAATCATGATTTAAAGAGCTTGAGAGGGAAAGAATAGTCATAGCAGACCCTATTACCTTTTCTGTTTGTTTTTCTTCAAGAATACGTTTTGTTCTATTTCCCATTTGGCCATGCTGCTCAGCCTGAGGAATCTTAGTTCCCTGGCAGTGGCGGCGCTGAGTCCCTTTGCTGGACCACCAGGGAATCCCCACAGAAATACATTTTAAATAGATGTTAGAAGTCAGGGAGTGGTTAACAGAGGTACCCCTCAAATGATCTGGAACAAGCATTAAAAGCTTTTATCACGGAGGGTTTTTAGTTGCAAGCAACAGAAATCCTCACTTATTTGTTTTAGCTGGGAAGGATTTACTAGAAGATTCCAGGTAGCTCACAGTTTCCCTGGAAGGGGCAAAAGACAAGCTTGGAGATTATGTAGCCACAAACAACGTCCCCAACTAGTCCTTTGGAGACATAGCTCTCATAGCTGTTTGGGTAGAGAGGTGTGTGTGCTCAGTTGCTCAAAAAGTGTCCGACTCTTCTGACCTTAAGCACTGCAGCCCCACAGGCTCCTTTGTCCATGACATTTTCCAGTCAAGAATACTGAAGTGGGTTGCCATTTCCTTCTCCAGGGGATTTTCCCGATCTGGGTGTCAAACCCACTTCCCCCGTGTCCCCTGCACTGGCAGCAGGCTTTCACCACTGAGCCACCTGGGAAGCCGTTGGGCAGGGACACACGGTTTATTCCGCCAGCGTGGCCACTGCGGCCCCGGGCGGCGGTTGCTGCTCAGTTGCGAAGCCTTGTCCGGCTCTGTGTGACCCCATGGACTGCAGCACGCCAGACTTGCCTGTCCTTCCCTGTCCCCTGGAGCTTGCTCAAACGCATGTCGAGTCAGTGATATCATCCAACCGTCTCATCCTGTCTTCTCCCTCTCCTCTTGCCCTCAGTGTCAGGGTCTTTTCCAGTGAGTCGACTCTTCACATCAGGTGGCAAAAGTAGTGGGGCTTCCGCTTCAGCATCAGTCCTTCCAGTGGATATTCAGGGTTGGTTTCTTTTAGGATCGACTGACCTTCTTGCCGTCCCAGGGACTCTCAAGAGCTGCCGCTGCTAGAACCGCTGTCTGCTGGCCCCCAGAGAATGGATGCTACTGCGACTCTTCCGCGTGCTTGCCTTCCTTCTGTCAGCTGCACCTTCCTTACGCCTCCTGATTTGATTCCAAGCCTGGAGTGGATGTGTCTAAGTCAGAGCTTAGAACATGCATTCCGTGGTGTCTTAGTTGCACAGCGTCTAGGAAAGAAGTATCCAGGCTTTTCAGTTTCTATTATACTGAAAAGAAACTTCTGAATCATAAGGTAGAAATATCCCCCAAACAGAGAAATGAAAGCAAAAAAAGGGCACATTCCAGTAGATTTCAGTTTTGAGTCAGATATTTCACTCCTTAGCGTGTGTGGTCTTGGTGGAATGAGAGTTTCTCTTCTGTTTTGAACTGGAGGATAATTGCTGTACAGAATGTTGCTACTTTCTGCCACACGTCGGCGCGAATCAGCCAGGGGCACGCATGTGTCCCCCCTCTGTAGGGTTTCTCAGTGCAGTGTTCTACGGGATGGCACGTTTCTCAGCGGGTCTGTTATGGTTAATGGAGACGACTGTCAACCATTTATTACAGAATCTTGCATAGAATAGGTAATTGCATGTTATTGTTAAAAAACAGTCTACTTGTGTTATAATTGTTGTTGAATGAGAAGTCATATTAGCAGGAAATGGAGGGCTGTTTTTGCAAGGATAACTATTCATTTGGTTTAGAACCCATCAAGTGTGAGGTATCAGAAAATACAGAGGTCAGAGTGTAATGCCAGGTGACGGTGGCTGTGAGGATCAGAATCTTCAGGAAGCTCAAGACTGGCGCTATTACGTTAATTCTCCACTTTGTGCTGGTAGATAAATATAGGGCTGAAGCTGCTGCGGAATGAAACCATTCACTACATTTTCCTTTTGTCCGAAAGGACCACATCAACAACCAAAGAACCCCTTTACTTCCTTGATTGAAATTAAAATCCAATATAAAAGGGGAATGAAGATGATTCATATTTTATGCCTTGGCCTCTCTGTCAGTGATTAATACCTTTTTATGCCCTGTGGATAAAGCAGAAACCATTGTTTTAGAGGCATTTGCAGAGAAGAAATAAAGCCCTCAAAGCTGTAACAGATTGGCTATGTACATTTATAGGCTCTACTGTTTTCTTAGAGATTGCAACAATTTATGTGTATATAATATATATCACATTTTGCGTTAGATCATGTGTTAAAATATATTTGCATTATTGGCATTGTATTATGTATTTATCTTAGTTCAGTCACTCAGTCGTGTCTGACTCTTTGTGACCCCATGGACTGCAGCACAGCAGGCTTCCCTGTCCATCACCAACTCCTGGAGTTTGCCCAAACTCACGTCCATCGAGTAGGTGATGCCACTCGATATGGTTATTTATCTTAATATGTTAATGTAATTGATGGATAATGAACATTCTTATATAAATAATTATCAGTGAAGATTAATATTTGTGTGTGTGTGTGTGTGTGCGCTTAGTTGCTCAGTCATATCTGGCTCTTTGCGACCCTGTGGACTGTAGCCCACCAGGCTCCTCTGTCCATGGAGTTCTCCAGGCAAGAATACTGGAGTGGGTAGTCACTCTCCTCCAGGGGATCTACCTGACCCAGGGATCAAACCTGGGTCTTCTGCATTGCAGGTGGATTCTTTACTCTCTGAGCCACCAAGAAAGCCCAAATCAATATGCAATTATTATAAATTATTTATAGTATAAATAAAAGTATATATGTTTGCCTTAGATTTATGGCAGGTTATATATTGTCTTTCCTTTGGAAGTGATGTAAAATTTTCATACCTAAAAGGTGGTAATTTAAAAAGGAATATCAAATGCACAATGTCACAGGCAGTTTAGAAAGATGGCAAAAGTTGCAATGGCGATAAGTTCGAAATATAGGGAGGTATGAATAGAGCAAAAAGCTGTGAAGACAGTGTTCATGGGACTGACGTTTGGGAAAATTGAGCTACATGATAAAGTGCAGGTCCTTTCCTTTTAGCCCTTGGTTGTATCCCTAACTTCGCTGTGGCCCGGCTGCTCCCCACCTTCTTCCTCGGTAACAGCACCCTCTTTTCCCTCCACCAAATACCCAAGCCCATTGTGGGGAGCTGGGGAGAGAAGCTTGACTGGTCCAAACCCACTGTAATGGGATGAACTCACTTCCTCTGCTGAGTGAGTCGGTTCAGCATGTCCCCCCCAACCCCCATAGCATGTAACCCCATTCAGACTTTCCAAGTGGCTCAGGGGTAACGAATGTACTTGCCAACACAGAAGACACAGGAGACCTGGGCTTGATCCTGAGTTGGGAAGATCCCCTGGAGGAGGAGATGGACCACCCACTTCAGTACTCTTGCATGAGGAATTCCATGGACAGAGGAGCCTGGCTGGCTACATCCATGGGGTCACAAAGAGGTGGACACAACTGAGTGACTGGACACGCACACACATGACTGCACTCTAGCCAACAGACACAAGAGTTAGTCTGCTTGGATGGTTCTTGTTAATCTAGAGATGTCCTCTCATTTTCCTCCATATATCGCTATGAAAGGAAGAAACGCCATGAACTGTGCAGCCCTCTCAAGACCTGGAACTCTGAAGCCTGAGGACCAATATCCTGAGGGTGGTCATACTGAAATATGCTAAGAGGCAGTCTCTAAAGACAGTTTTGGAACTCGCAAAACCAGCCCTGTAACCATCCCTGTAGCTGCCCTCCCTGCAAACTTCTTGTTCAGTGAAATAATAAATTCCCTACTGAGTCTGCCCCTTATGTATTGAACAGTTAGATTTTTCTCTTACTTGCAGCCAGAAGCATCCCCGGGTTCACTCACCTCCCGTCTCTTCCTGCTCTTTCCAAGAGCTCGACTGGCTGCTCTTCCCTTCGCTCTTCAGCTTGTTTCTGACTTCTGAGCCTTGCTCACATGGCTCCCTCTTTCTGGGGGGCCACCCTCCTTCCTCCTGACGAGGCTCTTTGGAAACGGAACTCTGTATGACAGACTGAGTTTGTCCAGAGTGAGGGAAGGCGGAAAGTGACAAGCACTGTCTACTAACCATATGTATGGGATCTGGAGACATGGTACCGATGGACCTATCTGCAGGGCAGGAATGGAGACGCAGACGCAGGAAGGGACGTGCGGGTGGGGGTGGGGGAAGGAGAGGATGGGATGAACTGAGAGAGAAGCAACGCCGCACACACGTGTGAANNNNCGTGGGGAGCTCAGCTCCGTGCCCTGTAATGACCTGCAGAGGTGCGATGGGCTGAGAGGGGCGGGGGAGGCCCCAGACGGAGCGGGCACATCTGCACTTATGGCTGGTCCACACTGTTCTGCAGCAGAAGCCAACACAACATTATACAGCAGTTATACTCCAAGTTTTAAAAAGAAAATGCGAGGGTCACCTTGAGAGCCTTTCATGGGGGGCTAGGGTGCCCTGAGAACCCTGCACTCCGCTTTCCTTGCTACGCTGGCTGTGACTCTGCTGGTGTGCCTGTGTTTCTCACCGGCTCCTCTCCATGGCGATAGGAATGATGTTCTATTTTGACCTGGTGTCCCAAGATTCCCATTACATCCATGGACAGAGCAGATTATGAGAACTAGTTAGCCATAGCATTTCTTCCATGAGCAGTAGTGAACAGAGTGTGCTGTGGGCTTGCTCGTGTCCAGCTCTCGTGGCCCCATGGACTGTAACCCATCAGGCTCCTCTGTCCATGGGCCTCTCCAGGTAAGAGCACTGGAGTGGGGTGCCGTTTCCTACTCCAGGGGATCTTCCAGACCCAGGGATCAAACTCACATCTCTTGGGACTCCTGCGCTGGTGGGCGAAGCCTTTACCACTGGGCCACCTGGAAAGCCCTGGCGAATAGCACTGAGAACTTGCTATTTGGAGGCTATGGTCCAAACCTGAGTCCATTGTGTATGTGATATTGAACAAGACATCACAGGACTCAGCTCCATTGTTGGGGAAGTGGATGCCACAGTGGTGTGTACCGTGCATGTATTTAAATGATGGAATGATGCTCAGAAATTGCCTTGTTGATAGTAAATTCTGCCATTATTCATAATGCATTAGCCTTCCCCCAGGTGCTTACATGTATGCTCAGAGATATGGTGAAGAGCTCTGTGCTTTTATATTTTCTACTTATCTCTGTGTCTAGCTCTTGATAAAAAGAACTAGAGCCCCACAGTCCACCGACATTGCATTTTAGAGCCTGAATCTCGTCTCAGTGCTGCCTGCTGTATTTGAGAAATAAGCCTTGTCTAACACCTAGGCCACAAATGCATATTTGTGTGTTTAAAATAAAGAACCAATGTTTGTAACAGTGGATGCATAATTTAACCTTTTCGTCATTTGATACGAAGTCTAAATTAATCTAAGAGCAGTCTCAACACGAGGTGAAATGTTTGACCTTTAATGATGCTTCGGTATCTTGACATTCTTACTTTGTGCTGATTTTAAGTGACTCTGATACGTGTTCACAAATGTTTACTGAAGCAGAGTTTGAAAGGGCAAAAGGGGGAAGGAAGAAAGGGAGGAGGGTAAGGGAAGAGAAGAAAAAGTCTGACTCTTCATCAGTGAATGAAAAGATCTCTGAATAAACTGTAAGATAGCTTTCTATGGTCTTGGCAAGTATTTAAAAGAGTTATGTCTCAATACATCTCTGTAGTTTCACTTGAAGGCGTGTCCATGATATAGTGAAAATATGAGCATAAATTGCAGAGTAATATGCTGGGAAAAACTGAAGACAAAAGGAGAAGAGGGAAGCAGAGGATGAAACAGTTAGAGCATCGCTGACTCAGAGGACTTGATTTGAGTGAATTCCGGGAGATAGTGAAGGACAGGGAAGCCTGCTGTGCTGCACTCCATGGGACTGCAGAGAGTCAGACGCAACTTAGCGACTGAACAGCAACAACAAATATATAAGACGTGCAAAAATATTTGCTATTATTTGTAGAAGCTGAAAAATGTGTGGAAAGAAAGACACCAAACTGTGTAATAACACTGGTTACCTCAAAGAGGAAGGAGACCGGCGGGTGCATTTAATGTTTTTACGTATGTCTCTGCTTTTTGACTTGTTGCAGCCAAAATTACTGAGATATAATTTACCCTAAAGCTCAACCATCGAGGTGTACAAAGAAAAACTATTTAGTAAATTTCCCAAACTGTGCCACCATCTTTATAATGCATTCCTAAGCCACTTCATCATCCAGCAAAAAGCCTGGGGCTCAGTTACAGCTACTCCTCGTTCCTTACCCTCAGCCCCAAGTAACCACTCATCTAATGTCTGTCTCTGCAGATTTGCCTTTTCTGGATATTTCTTATGAAGAAGTCATACAATATGTGGTCTTCAGTGTCTGGCTTCTGTCATTTGGCGTGTTTTGAGGTTTATCCACACTGATGAACCACATGTCCGCTCTTCATTCCTTTCTATGGCCAAAGAGCATCCCATTGTCTGAATCCTAATACATTGTGTCTGTTCATTCACTAATTAATAGACATTTGGGTAGGGCTGCCAGATTAAATACAGAATGCCCAATTTAATTTCCTCCAAATAATGTGGGATATACTTACGCTAGAAAAAAGTGTCGTTGTTTATCTGAAATGTGAATGTAGCCCAACGTCTTGTGTTTTTATTGACTAAATGAAGCAACTTCACATTTGAAGTTTCCGCTTCTTGGCTCCCATGAATAAATACTGCTGTGAGCATTTTCTTGCAAGTGTATGTGCGGATGAGTGTGCATTTTTGAAATTTGGAAGAAAGAAAACCTTTAACAATTAAATAAAACCTCCCTTTCTGAATGGATTCCAGGAGCACCAGCAATCTGAAAGTCAGTGAACTAGCTTAAGCTGTTGTTAACGAATCTGTCACAGGGAAAGGCACATAAATATTGGGCTCTGCTCTAATTACAGGTCGACGATTCCTCCAGTGGCAGCTCCGGGCTGCCTTGGTTTATTTCATTACTTGCTGGATTGCCTATGGTTATTTAAGAGCCTCATAAAACTTGGATACCAGACCTGCTTGACATCTAAATAATCTAAGTCCAGCTCATTAAAAGCTAAGATCAATGGCTTGCTGAATGCTTTCACACAGATTTCGTGGTTTTCATTTGGGACTGTTTTGGGGCTGCAGGAGAGAATGAGCTCTGCTATCTTCCTGTCATTCCCACCTGCTACTTTTTTGCCCTTCCTGTTTCCTGGGCCGGAAGCATCCTTGCCCTGATGGCTGCATGACTCACCCTTTAATTTCATCCTGTTCTCTGCTCGAATATCCGTCATCAGAGAGCCTTCCATAACCACCCACTCAGGCCTGCCCAGAACCTGGCCCTCGTCATATCTTTATAAATAGGTTTGATAGGTTTAGCAGATGGAAATACAGGATGCCTAGCAAACTTTCCATTTCAGGTAAAGAAAAAGAATCATTTTTTAGTCCAAGTATGTCCCATCATATTTGGGGCATTCCCTGATGGCTCAGTGGGTAAAGAATCTGCCTGCAATGAGGAGACACTGGTTTGATCCCTGGGTCTGATCCCTGGGTTGGGAAAATCCCCTGGAGGAGGGCATGGCAACCCACTCCAGTTTTCTTGCCATGGAGAATCCCATGGACTGAGGAGCCTGGTGGGTACAGTCCAAAGGGTCACA